>QFDD01004212.1:0-16207 GCA_006871305.1 Vachellia collinsii | reverse complement strand
GGATAAGAGAGAGAGCAGAGAAGTTAGGAGAGAAGGCAAAGAAGGCAATGGCTAAGGGTGGATCTTCTCGTCTGAATATGTCAGTGCTGATCCAAGACATAATACAGCAGCAGCGGCAGCGGCAGCGGCAGCAGGCCATTAGATTTAATTGAGCGAAGCTAAAAGCTTCGTCAGGGATCAAAAAGCATCAAGAATTTGTTTTTTTTTTTTTATCAACTGTGGAATCTGAATATTGTTGAGCATAGACTGGTGTTTTGCTTTTGGTTTTTATTTTCTTTTCTTTTTCCCCCCTTGGGAGACTGATTCATAATGCAGTTCTATTTGTGATATGGGGAAAAGAGATGTGCGAATAGGTAACTTGAACTAGTAATGTGTGAATCCTCCATTGATCCAAGAGATTTTATTTTTTATTTTTGTTTTTATTTTATAGTAATTTGCCTCTGTGTCTGGAACGAGTGAGAAGTTTATTTTTATTTTTTTCTTCATGGACATTAATGAAATATTACAAAATCATCTGGGTAAAATGGTAGAGAAATTTTTATTTTTTATTTGTATTTTATATTACTTTTCCCTCCATGTTTTTTATGAGGGGGAAGTTCATTTTTATTTTCTCTCATGGGTATCAATGGAATATCACAAAAATGATAAGGTCAAAATAGTCAAAAAAAAATATTTTCATTTCATTTTAAATTAATTTTCCCTATGTTGTAATAAGTTAATGAATATTACAGAAATCATGAAGATAGAATAATTCATAATTTCGATCCCTCCAAAAAATCTCAATTTAAAGATGAGCCAAAATGGAGATAAAGGATGGGACCCCTCCCCTCTGAAAAATCTCAATTAAAAGCTTTAAGGGGATTTGGTGATTGACTATGTGGGAATGCAATGGAAGAATTATTACTAAATGAGAGAGAATGCTTGAATTAGATACAATCAAATTCTTATATAAAAAACGACAGAGATTGGATGTAGCAAAAGAAGTTAATCTCTCATAATGAGAGGAATTAATGTTTGAATTTTCGCTCTGAGATGTATCTGTATTTAACACTTAACAATGTCTCGAACATAATTACTTCTAACATGAGGCTACGTATGCTTAACCAAAAATTCCATAACAAAAATTTGGGAATCCAAAACATACATTACTGGGCTTAGGACACTTTGAGGGTAAGTTACCAATTAGCATACAGAAGCCCAATATAGAGATTAGGAAGATTGAAATCACATCCCAAAAAAAAGCTACAAAATAAAACCCTAATTGAACTCCAAATCACACCCAAAAAAAAATACAAGTATATAGAGTATAATATATGAAAAGTGAAAAAACAATATATGATATATTGACATTTTCATAAATAAGATGAACATGTCTTTTGTGTACACAGTAGAGTTTCATGCACGTGTTAAACAATTCACGACTTATTGATATTTATATGCTTTTCATTGATATTCATATTCTTGAGGTGACTTAATAAAGAAATTGAATTATAAAGTGGGTTTCAATATGAGTAAATTAATAAGAAACGCTTAACTATGTGGCCCTCTCTTAAACCCTTCATAGCTAAACATAGATGAATAGGGGAATGAGAGCGGTCTTGATGGAATGCACGACCGAGTGAATCAGCTCAAAAGGGTGATTTCAAATCCAGAAATTAAGTGTAAGCGTACGCTCCCAACAAGACAGAATTTGAAATTTTTAAAGATAAGATAAGTCACATTTGTTACCACTCTACGGAACCGCACATGAGATTTTCACCTCATATGGTTTCATCAAAAGGGTAAGCACAAAGGAGAGATTGGAACTTATTTGATGTCCGATATGTCACATTCTCTGTTCTTCTAGAATTGTAATACTGCCGGTAAACCTTAATATAAGAATCAATTGATTGTTTTGGTATTAGAAAAGTTAATTAAATTATTTAATTATAATATATATTGTGAAATACTTATATATATTATTAGATTATACATTAATTTATAAATGAGATAAATAGTATTCAGTAAAACAAAGATGGAGAGGACACAAAACGACAGCCCAAGAGGCCATCGGTTTGATGAGACAAGGCAACAATGAGCTGCATGACTATTGTGGTCTCATCAGCGAAAGCTCCAGCATGCTTAATGGGAAGTGGAATTGGGTATTGCGCTGGAGAGACGAATGGTGCAGCGGGCAACCTTGCAAAAAAGCAATGTTCAAAACATCAGATGGGTCGGTTTATACTGGAAATTGGTGAACCGGCCCCTAATTCAATTCAAGTGAGCATTTGAGTTAGTGATCAGTTTGAACTGGTTGAACTAGTGGTTCAACCGGTTTGCTTCCTTTTTTAAAAAAAAAACAGTAAAAAACTAGAAACACTGAAAAAAGATAAAAATGAGATGATATGGTTCATTAATTTTTTTTAAAAAAATGTGGTAACAAAACTCGTTTTAATTTTTTTGTTTTCTATTTAAACAAATTTATGCATAAGGATATGAGATAAAATTAATTCATTTCATCTCAATTGTTTTTATCACTGATATTTAATTAAACACTAAAGATTTAAAATATGGGTAAAATAAAATAATATTCTATGTTTTATATTATTTTAATATAGTCGGTCTGATTTCGGTTTGAACCTGATCTAACATATAAACCCTTAAATCATTATCTCATCCGATTCAATACCTGATCTGATTTTTTTAAACTTGCAAAAAAGGCTCTCACAATTGCCTCCGGCTCTCCACTGGGGCGCACCTGATGATAATCTTTTTACTCGCTGATGATAATCTTTTTACTCGCTTAGGATAGGGTTTATTTCTTCCCTTTGATAATAAAAAAAAATGATAAATATATTAATTAATTTTTTTAATCTCTTAAAAAAATTAACTAATTTTTATATTAAAAAATTCCTTTTTCATCTGAATCTTCTCTTGTGCTCCTAATGCAGACGACGAGGCTATCTTGCAGTGACGAGAAACGCAACTGGTGTTAGAATCGTTGCTTAACTAAATTTCATCGTACCTTCTCTCGTGTACAAGGCATCCATGGCGGGGCGTGATTTAATATTTGAGGATCTTTTATCACCCCACATTACATGTATTAACTAGTTTGTAATTAAAGCAAATTTCCCTCGTGGATTTGTTCTTCAAATGTATGAACTAGACCAATTCTTCCACTCTCACTGGGTGCGTATTGAAAAGAGGTCAAAACCAGACAAATGAGTCACAATGCAACCCAACCCAACTTAGCACTACTTGTATTGCTTCACCTGTAAGTCGAAATGCAAGGGGAAAAATCTTGATGGGTTGCTGAGCATACTTAGATACAACTTTATTCCAAGACCAAATAGATGACATTGTGGGCAGCCAAAAATCTCTCTAATGCACAAAAGCCCTTCTCAGTCAGAGCTTCCGTGTGAAGCAGATCCGCTGAGACTGCATACTGCAACATGTCATCCCCCAATTGAATGGTAAGAGAGTCTAATTCAACACACCCAAACCAAACATTGCAAGTTCTAATTACTAGTACTTCACGACTGTTTTAAAAGCCTGGATTATGTTAGAATGTTATGGAAGTAAATTTTCCATTTCTAGATGCATAAAGGTTTCAGTCAGTCAATGAATCAGAAATTGATAGATACATGAAAAAAATATTCCCAAGGTGCTAATTTAAAGTTAAAACAGTGAAACCCGGCTTTCAGAAGCTAAGCAGCTGTTCTCGAAAATATAAGGAACAGAAACACAATAATGGACCAAATGCTGAGATTCCTCCAAGTAAGGGGGTGCAACAAAATTTTACTGGCCAATAAAGCGAGGTCTGCGGATGGCGGCATCTTCAGAATCCATTGGCAACACATTAAGCACACCACCGATTTTTCAAAGATAAATTATCAGAAACAATAAAACACAGCAAAAATTAACATACTCGCCGCAGTTGATGTGGACTTATGACCAATACAGGCAACATTTTATCAGTTTAACAACTAACCATTACCTACTATTATTCCTCTGCATCTTCACTTTTCTTCTTATGTTTCTTCTTCTTCTTCTTCTCACTTTTCTCTTCATCATCATCAGCCTCCCCATTGATCTCAGCAGCATTATTTTCAGCTTCCTTCTCCTTCTTCTTTTTCTTCTTCTCTGACTTTTCCTCATCAGGTGAGGCGGCTCCTTCTTTCTTTTCTTTGTGTTTCTTTTTCTTCTTCTCCGACTTCCCCACATCTGGTGAACCAGGCTCTGCTTCATCAGCATTTTTTTCCTTCTTCTTCTTTTTCTTCTTCTCTTTCCTATCAACTTCAATCTCCACTACATCCTCTTTTACCTTCTTGATCTTCACTACTTCTTCCTTTTCAGCTACTTCAACTTCTTTAGTTTTGGCCTTCTTAGTGGGCACTAGATCAGAATCAGTGCTTTCATCTAGTTTTCTTTTACGCTCTTGCCCATCCTCTTTGCTCTCAACTTTATCCTTCTTGACAGCATCTGGTTCAGATGATGCGTGCATACCAGCAATGATAGAATCCCCACCAGTTGGTAAAACCACATTCCTCAGCCACTCTTGAGGAGTATTATTGTTTGGCTTTCCACGCTTATCTAGCTTCCCTTCTGCAATCAACTTCTTCTTCATGGATGCTCTTGGTCCTAGACCCCATTTCCTGGGATAGGTGTCTCTATCCATGACCACTCTTTTGATCTTTGCTACCACACCATGATCACATGTGGCAATTACAGCAGTAGTCATCTCTGCAATTCCCAATGCAATCGCTTCACCTTTGGTAGTCATTAGCACCACTTCCTCCCCTACCTCGATATCATTCTCAAACCTCAACAACCCAGGAATCATCAGCTTCGCTCCATAACAAATAGCATTAACAGCAGAATCCTTAACAACTAATCTCTTGTAACTCGTTAATAATACTTCCAAAGGCATAATGACCCTTCTCAAATAACTCTCATCTCTATAGTTATCATAAACCCATTGAGCATCCAACACATCATGCATAGAAACCATATTATCTTTCTCACCTAAGATACCTGAACGCACCCTTCTAAGCTCTTGCATATGGCCTCCCACACCAAGAATCAAACCCAGGTGGACACAGAGAGTCCTCACATACGTACCTGCCTCACAGGAAATCCAAAACACAACCAAATGCTTATCAGGATCATACTCGAGAAGCTTACTTTCATATATTGTCCTGATCCTAAGCTGCCTCTTCACTGCAGAAATCAACGGCGGCCGCTGAAACACAGCTCCGGTAAGCGTCTCCAGAGCACGCGCCACTTTCGCGACATCAGGCACTGCAGAGTGCAATCGAGCGACACAAACGTACTCTTTCCCAGCACCCTGCTGCGACTTCACCAAACGCGTGGCTCTATCGATGCAAACTATGAGGTTGCCAGTGACCTTAGGATCAAGAGTACCACTGTGACCCGTTTTCTCGACCCGAAGGATTCGTTTAATCCAAGCGACGACCTCGTGGGAAGAGGGATTCGCAGGTTTATCGAGGTTCATGATACCGTACTTGATGTACTCGGCAAGAGGTCGCTTGAGAGGAGAGAAACCGGAGGGAATAGGAGTGTAGTGTCCGGTTCGTACATTGAGGCGGTCGTAGTTCTTGAGGAGAATCGGCCATTGAGAAGTGTCAATGGTGGGAGTGTAGCTCTGGGGTTTGATCAGGAAGTCGGAATCTTGGACGTCGGCGGCTTCGTCTTTGTTACGGTGCTTCTTCTTCTTCTTGTCGGAGCGAGAAGCTTCGAGCTCACTCATGGCTGACGAAGCTAGCTAACTAGCTTGCTTACAGAATGTAATAAGGGGTAGGGTTTAACAGTGGCTAGGGTTTTGGTGGAGGCGAGGGAATAAAAAGCTACGAGCGAAATGAAAATTTATAGGGTTTTGGGGTTTGGGACAATGAAGACGAAGGAGATGAGATGATCTCTGGGGCTGGTTCTTTCTTCATAGAACATACAGGAATCGGCGCCTATATCTGATTTTAGCCCTAACCCAATATTGAAGCCCTAGGCCCAATTTTTGGCCCAAAACGAAACTGCTATTGATTTGAAAACTAATACAAGCCCAAAATAACCATCCTAGATGTCACTTAAAAAAAAAATTGGCTAAGTATTTGCTTTTTCAAGACCACATGTATCTTCCTCACCAAAGCAACATATTTGAGACACTGTTAAGTGTTGAATATAGACAATATTTCCATCAAGAATCTGTGTAACATCTTGAGGTATTGTCCCTGTTTAACCGCCCATAGGCATAGGGTTTTGTCTTTTTGAGATCCAATAGTCACTTAAAAGGTGCCTCGGATGTCAAAGGCAACACTTTGACTACATATATGGCTTTCACTTTAGACGAGTCTAACCGATGTGGGACTTAAGCGTATCCTGCCTACTGCTTCTCTCTTCCCCCTTCACCCACTCTGGGGTCCATCAGGGTGTTAGATCTCTAGCAGCGCTTAGTGTTACAGTCTGAACCTTGATTCACTAAGTTATAAGAAAATAACCCCTTTCTCTAAGCCTACTCTTCATTGTTGGCTAAAATATATGTTTGATTCACTAGTTTTTATTTTACTATTTACTCATTGTTGGCTAAAATATATGTTTGATTCACTAGTTTTTATTTTATTATTTACTAAGTACAAGTACCATCCTACTGAAGACAATCTATATGAGGCAATCTTATACACTAAATACGGTTCACTAGGTTTCTTTCAAAGTTTCATTTTAATCCATTAATTTTAACACAACAAATTTCATTAACAGAAAATATAAACTCAACAAATTTAAATGGTGATTCTACAATTAAATACTATTAAAGCATACTTAAATTTCAGTCCTTCTACTATTTTTTATATTTTCAAATTAAAAGGTAATGTAGGATGAAATATAAAAATTGAACATAAAATATAATATAATACACTTTAAGGAAAAGAGTTGATGATTATGCTGCATGATGCTTAATGTAATGAGTTTTATGATGAACAGTAGGGCTTATCATAGAGATATTATACTTTATACAACATAAATATACTTTTTGTTTTGTCAGACACATATATTCTTTTATTGAAAAAATTATTTTTGTACACTGTCAAGCAGTACATATATTCTTTATGTGATATAATTTGAATATTCATTTATCATATTATGAAAAAATTAACATTTTTCTCTATACTCAACATCACGTTGCTAATTATACTTTATTATATGTGAAAAAATAAGGAAAATTTGACATTTTGGTTCTAAACTTTTGATTTGGTTGTAACTCAGTCCTTAGGCTTTGACTCGATACAATTTAGTCCCTATAATTTTAACTATTTATAATTTAGTCCCTGACATTTTATCATTTATATGATTTATTTTCTAAAATATAAGGATTAAAATATAAAATGTTTAAAACTATAGGAATTAAGTTGCAGTGAGTCAAAGTTCAGGGACTGAATTACAACCGAATTAAAAATATAGGAGCTAAGTTGCACCAAATTAAAATTTAGGGACTGATTTATAATTGGATTAAACCTTGAGGGATCAAGAGAGTAATTTTCCCTAGCTAATGGCAACAGAATTTAGACACAATGAGGCCCATTTACATAAGAGTGGACAATAACCTAATCTGAGCTCAGCTCAGAACAAATACAGTCTAGAATGGGTTTCAGTGGAGACATGGTGCTTTTGTTATTGCATTGGTTGTTCTTTCAAAGTGGTTTCATATATATATATATATATATATATATAAACGGTATAACTTTGCAAAAGAAATAATTGGTCCAATAAATAATTTGTTATCAACCAATATGAATTAAATAAAAATATAATTCATACTTTTCAATGCAATGAATTTGAATCTAACTACCAATGTAAAACTTTATTATTAGGTAATTTTTAATTTATAATTGCAGCTTTATGTGACTCTCAGCATATATAAGAGATGTTCAGGTAAAAAAAAAAAAAGAAGCCATAAGAGATGTCCCTTGTAGGCTTCCAAAAGCCAATTTAGTTTATTCCTTTGAAATAAAAAAAAACAATGGCATTTACTTGGGTATTTAAGGGGTTGAAACAAGCCAAATGATGTCATGTTTTACCTTTAACAGGCTAGACTCATCCTGTAACAACTTGGTCATAACCTAGATTCATGTCATGTCATAAGTTTTTTTAGCCTAATAGCATATTTGGGAATAGCTTTTAAAAAGTGATTTTACGCAATCCGAGATAAGTATGTGAAAGAAGTTTAGTTTCGATTTACATGAAAGTGTTTCTAGAAGCACTTTTAAAGGGTAACCAATTTAACTTGTACAATGATATGGTATGATCTGAAACAGGTTAAAAAAACATGCATTTTTTCAAACTTCAAACAGGTTAACATGCCAAACTCATGCATTCACCAAAAAATAAGTAATAATTACAAAAATCAATAAAAAAAATTTGCATAAAATAAATCTATAATAGGTTCAAGCCGACCAGACAGACTAAACAAACTTCTTAGTTAGCCTAACCTTGCTCTATCAAATGCAATGGGCATTTTAAAAGGTATTCATGGAGCAATCATCTAGCTTGATTGATATGTATAGGTGTTCTAGCCAATAGTAGGCAAACCTCCATGCTCTCCAAGATCTGAATTCTGACACTGCAACAATACTTTTTGATAATTTTTTTAATTAAATCACACTATATCAAGAAATCACATTGAACTCTAATCAATCCGTTATTACCAGAAAGAACAAACATAGAGAAATTATTGGGAGAATATATATATATATATATATATATGTGTGTGTGAAGGTTGTGAAGAAAAGGGAAGGTATGACTAGGGAAGGTCCATGGTTAAATTCTCTAGGTGAGAGGAAATCGATTGGATCAAAATATGGGGAAGGTAGCTGAAGGAACCAATGAAGGATGGTTGGGCAAAACCCAAACAAGGAAGGGCATAGGCATGTGGATGGGTATAGTTTGGAGGCTACACGCCTCAAATCTCATCACACACTCTTACCATAGAAAGTCAACCACTTCTTAATATATATATATATATAAGTCTCACCTGACTTTTAAGAAGAGATTAAGAAAACTAAATAAATTACTATAAATTATATATATTTGAAATGCTTATATATATCATTAAATTGTATATCAATTGATAAATCAGACAAATCAATTTAAGAAAAATGAAACATATGTCTATTTATTTAGCTTTTTAATCTCTCTAGTAAAAAAGTTAACTGAGACTTATTTTAAGAATCGGAGGTAGTACAATGTTTGTAATCATCCTTCATGTAAATAAGTTGCTTTTTAATATATCTCTTTTATTGTAATTAAAAAATTTAAATCTCTATTAACTATGTCTTACAATTTAATAATTTAACTTCATCCTGAGAATACAAGGTTTGCATGATAATAAATGAAAAGTAAAATTTTATATTTACGCAAAAATATTAATGATGCGATTTACAAATAGAATAAAAAAATCATTACCTTTACCTTATAAATAGGATAAAGAGAGTACATACAAAAAAAATCATAAATATATAAATTTTAGACAAAAAATAACAATATGTCTCATACATTTACATACACCACACATAGTATTTAATATAAGATAATATGCAAAATGTACCGTAAACTGAATTTTATATCAAGATCTGGAAATTATATAATTTAATACATGCTCAATTGAGTGACAGAAACTATTAAAAAAAAAAGCAAGAGCAATAGTAACATGTGTTTTTTGAGAACGCATGTAACAACAAGGAGATAGCTGCCATGTGATCTATTCAATAATTTGGCTCCAACAGAGACACATAGAAGAAAATTAGACTTTGAAAATAGAAATAAGGTGATGTTTATTTACGGTTATGATGAGATCTCGACTATTTAAATACAATTTCAATGGTTCAGATTTAAAATTTGTAAGTGGTGATTTTTAATTAAAAATATTATTTTTGAAAGAATGATAATTAAGAGATTTTTCTTATTTTATACATTTTTACTATCTTTTAACATTTTCCTGGGTACATGTGCTTAGTTGATATTTCACACTATCAAACATTTTATATTTTAAATGTATGATGGTACAAATATATATATATATATATATGTATTCAGATATTTTTATGCTTATCCAGTGGGTACTAATGGATAAAAACAATAAAATCTATTGAAGGCGAAATATACCTAATAAAAAGACAAATATTTAATAGCTGACCCAGCACAATTAGATGCCACTTTAAATATCAACATTAATATATAATATATAATAATAAGTTACATTACATAAAATTTTATTGAACTTTGAATCACTTATAAATAACATCTTAACTTTAAAACTAAACAATAAATGTTCATGAGATTTCAAATTTGTGCAAATAATCCATGACTATATATCATAGATCTTCTTAAATTTTATTTTATTTTACATGTAAAATTTTAACATAACAAAAAAAGTTTATTAGTTTTGTATAATTTAGTCATAACGTTACTAGTTACAAAGAATGTATTAGGATTGTGTATGTTTTGTTGTGATGAATTAATTTTTTGTGAAACAAAATCAAATTCATCATGATTATATTTATAACAACATATTAACATTATAAAATAAGATATAGGATTCGTGAAAAATTATGATAGGATATAATTTATTTTTGGTTCCTTTCAATGCAAATTATTCACCTAGTTAATAATAAACATAACTAGATGCAATTTAATTTTTTTGTCAATGAAAATTGGTCCAACTAATAAAGACCAAATTCATGTCTCAATGGAATATGTTCAAATTCTATTGTGGAATTATAATTTTTTTTTTATAAGTTTCTGTTCAAGAATGTCCAAATTTTAAGATTTTAATTCTTTTTGTCTGAACTTAAAGACGGATGTGATGCAATAAAAGAGAAAAATACCCTAGTTTTGATCATTGGGATGATGAGAGGGAAAATATTGTGCTTAAAAGAATCATCCTCATACATAAACTCGTCTGGGTTTGTTTAAGAAATACTTAAAAAAACATTTTCACATAGGTAAAATAAAACAAACCCTCTGGTGGGACCCACCTACTCTCTTTCACACACACACACACTGCATCCATTTCTTATATTTTGCAAAAATTGGTCATAAACTTCTAATTCTCTAGTAAGCTTTTGAGATGCTTAACAATTTTTTTTTTTAACAAAAAAAGACATATTTCTTATATATTTATGGAACTTAAAAATAAGGGAAAATGACCACAAAATGATATTTGAATTAGCAAAATCCCCAATGCTACCATAAATTTATTAAAAGACCAATTGCTACCAAGCAGCATTTGAGTTTTTCATATTTATATGAAATGACACAAAGGCCCCTCATGTATTTAAAAAATAATAATAATGAGGCACCCTCGTCGGAGCACCGCCTCGGCTCCGGTGGCTCGCGGTGGTTCTTCAGCGAGAGTGCCTTATTATTTTTTTTAATACATGAGGGATATTTGTGTCATTTCACATAAATATCAAAAACCTCTTATACTGCTCGAAAGCAATTGATTATTTAGTAAATTTATGATATCATTTGGGGTTTTACTAATTTAAATATCATTTTGTAATCATTTTCCCAAAAAAAAAAAAATGGTTTTATTGATATTACATAAATAAAATTACTTAGACACACACGCACGCGTGTTGATAGATATATTCCCGTAAGTTCACAAGACAATTGCTATCCTGTTCTGTCACGTTTGCCTGCCTAACAGAAGACATCAACTAGAGCTACATCCAATCATTTCTTACCTCCACATTATTGATCTCCTCCCAATTAATTCACAAAACTAATATATATATATATATATATATCTCTGTGTGTGTGAGAGAGATATATATATATATATCATATTTTTCTTATTATTACTACTTATAGTTTTTAATATAAGATCTAATTTATAGTATGATATACACTGCAAACTATACTTATATTTAGGATCGAGGTAGTAGATACTAGCAGAGTGATCTACATAAAATGAAAAGGCATTATAATATTTGGGATTTTTTTAATGATTCAATTCTTTGTTTACATGTTTGTAAATAATAAAATTAAAAAAAAAGTTCTGTTGGATATTATATTTTTATTGTTCAATTTTTGCTTTATATGTTATATGTATTATAATATAAAAATAAGTGATTTGATTAAAATTGTATTGTTGTTGTAATAAAACAATGAAGCTGATGTACAGGTTGTACACCAAGTTCTGCAGAGACACAAAAGGAAAAAAGGTTTGGGCAAAAGCAGATGAAAATCACATGTTGTGTAAGAAACTTTGGTGGACCTTGAGATGATAATGTGTTTTATTGGCAAGGGAAAAAAATTCTTTTAGATTTCATACATTAAAAAAAAAAAAGTGTAGACCGAATTCAGGTTATGATGCCAAATAAAATATTTAATTAGGATTTTCTTCACTCATTTTTTTAAAAAAAGGAAAAATTAATCTTTTAATCTTTAGAATTTTAACTAAATAGTAGCTCAATTTTTAAATTTTGACTTTATGTGACTTAATGCCTATAAATTTAACACAATTATAACTCACTCTTTAAACTCTATCTTGATGCAATCCAATTCATTTAAAATATTAGTCCATATAAAAAGGAAAATAGAATTATATGTTTCAAGAAAATTAGGGACTAAAGTTTTAAATGATAAAAACTATAGGAATTAAGTTAAATTTCAAGAATTTAATTTCGATCGAATCAAAATTATAAAAACCAAATTATACCAAAACAATGTTTAATGATTGAATCATAGCTAAGTCAAAATTATAATGGACTAAAGATTAATTTTTGATTTCTAATATGTAGGTCTCAAAGTCACACAAATAAAATTTTGAATCTTTTGTTTTGTTGATTCCACATATATCTAATGATTCTTTAAAAAGTTGTTCTTTTTGAAACTTTTTTTATTGCAAATGAATTGTGGGGACATATACCAAAAAAATGGGGGAAAAGCCTCCAATCTACAGCCAACTAAATTAATTTCGACCAAATCAAAATTATAAAGATCAAATTATCTCAAAACAATGTTTAATCATTGAATTGTACTTGAGTCAAAATTATAATGGACTAAATTAATTTTTTATTTCTAATGTGTAGGTCTCAAAGTCACACAAATAAAATTTCGAACATTTTGTTTTGTTGATTCCACATATACCTAATTATTCTTTAAAAAGTTGTTCTTTTTGAAACTTTTTTTATTGCAAATGAATTGTGGGGACATATACCAAAAAAATGGGGGAAAAGCTTATTCGTCCAATCTGCAGCCAACTAAATAATTTCGACCGAATCAAAATTAGAAAAACCAAATTATACCAAAACAATGTTTAATGATTGAATAAAGCTGAGTCAAAATTATAATGGACTAAAGATTAATTTTTGATTCTGTAGCCAACTAAACTCTTTTAAGGAAAAATTATATTTAAAGTCTCAAAGTCACACAAATAAAATTTCGAACCTTTTGTTTTGTTGATTCCACATATACCTAATGATTCTTTAAAAAGTTATTCTTTTTGAAACTTTTTTTATTGCAAATGAATTGGGGGGACATATACCAAAAAAATGGGGGAAAAGCTTACTCGTCCAATCTGCAGCCAACTAAATTAATTTCGACCGAATCAAAATTATAAAGACCAAATTATACCAAAACAATGTTTAATCATTGAATCGTAGCTGAGTCAAAATTATAATGGACTAAAGATTAATTTTTTATTTTTAATATGTAGGTCTCAAAGTCACATAAATAAAATTTCGAACCTTTTGTTTTGTTGATTCCATACATACCTCATGATTCTTTAAAAAGTTGTTCTTTTTGAAACTTTTTTTATTGCAAATGAATTGTGGGGACGTATACCAAAAAAATGGGGGAAAAGCCTCCAATCTGCAGCCAACTAAATTAATTTCGACCGAATCAAAATTATAAAGACTAAATTATACCAAAACAATGTTTAATGATTGAATCATAGCTGAGTCAAAACTATAATGGACTAAAGATTAATTTTTGATTCTGTAGCCAACTAAACTTTTTTAAGGAAAAATTATATTTGAAGTCTCAAAGTCACACAAATAAAATTTCAAACCTTTTGTTTTGTTGATTCCACATATACCTAATGATTCTTTAAAAAGTTGTTCTTTTTGAAACTTTTTTTATTGCAAATGAATTGTGGGGACATATACCAAAAAAATGGGGGAAAAGCTGACTGGTCCAATCTGCAGCCAACTAAATTAATTTCGACCGAATCAAAATTATAAAGACCAAATTATACCAAAACAATGTTTAATGATTGAATCATAGCTGAGTCAAAATTATAATGGACTAAAAATTAATTTTTGATTTCTAATATGTAGGTCTCAAAGTCACACAAATAAAATTTCGAACATTTTGTTTTGTTTTTTTTTTTGCAAGCAGAACATTTTGTTTTGTTGATTCCACATATACCTAATGATTATTTAAAAAGTTGTTCTTTTTGAAACTTTTTTTATTGCAAATGAATTGTGGGAACATATACCAAAAAAATGGGGGAAAAGCTGACTGGTCCAATCTGTAGCCAATTAAATTTTTTTTAGGAAAAATTATATTTGAAATTTTTAAAATAAATTAAATCAAAAGAAAAAAAATAAAATTTCATACTAAAAACGCTTATTTCAGATTAATTAAAGACATATTAACAAGTTTTAGTTATAGTGAGAGGGGATTTGGCCACTTGCATATAAGATTTTGAATTTGAACTATATGAATGCAAAAAAAAAAAATTTGGAGAGTTACTCTCAACTGGGCATTTTTGGATGATAATTTTTAAGTTTGATCTGATCAAATAGTCAAAGTTGAAAAAAAAACAAAAGAATAATTAAGGCGTACCAACGTGCAACAGGTCCCTAAACTTAAACTTATATGAAGTTTTGATATAATTATAGGGACCAAAACTAATGATTTATATTTACAGATATTAAAATTCGATCTAAAAAAAGAATAATTAAATACATGAAAAGATTTTTTTTTATTATTTTGCCATCAAATACATGAAAGGATTACATTATACATGGTAATTTGAATACAAACTTGATCAGCCCAAGCTGAGATTTTTTCCCCAGCATGATTTTTTCACTCGCGAGGCTTAAATTTATGACTTTGTTAGCCGACACTTTGATTTAACATGCTTTTATGTAGGGACATTTAATTCAAAATATTCAATTATATCTGGTGGGGGCCTGCTTATCATTTACTTCTAGTAAGTAACAAGAGGCAGTACATTAGACCTATGTCATTTATGATGAAGATATATATATATATATATATACACGGTCCTACAAAATTTCTTGGTTTTTTTTTTAAAAAAAATTTGGTCAGCAAATTTCTTGTTTTCATTAGTTGTAATTTGTGAAGTGAATGAGATAAACACTTGACAGAAATTGATTATTGGTTTTATTTTGGGAAAATCCTAAATAAATCCAGTTGAAATACACAAATTCTAATTTAGGCCTACGTTTTTATTAAATTTCTAATAAGGCATATAGGCCTTATTTGGTATTTTTGAATTTTGTAATTATACAAAGACACTCTCTTTGTTTTTCTTTTCTTGCCTAACAATTTTTTTCCTTACTATTTTTTCGACAAGATATTTCCTCCTTACTTCATGCCTTCCCTTTATTTTTTTAATTTTCTAGGAAAGTGTGCACAGCATAATTATTCTTCGCCATAATAATTACTAAAATGTTCAAATGTTTTTGTTACTCGCTTGTATATTAAAAATAACAAAATAAATAAAAATTGAATAAAATAGTAAAAAATTCAGAACAAAATAGAAAAAAGTTCCAAAACAAAATAGTAATATACTGATTGTCACTCAAAAAACGAAAAATTTGTTAAACCTTTCCTACCAACTTTTTTGCAAAAAATTGGAACAAACTAACAATTCATAAGTTAGAGTTAACAGAGAAATTATCAAAATATATTTTCAACATTGTTGAAAGTCAACTCAAAATTAAAAGTTAATTTCCCAATAATTCAATAGGATGTAGATTTTGGCATTAGGATGAAAAAAAAAATTGTAATTAAAAAATTTCTCACACACATGCCTTCAAGTTTTGTTTTTAATGACAAATAGGTATTATGGTCTTTTAACAACATTTAAAAATCCCTACTAAGGCCTATAGGCCTTATTAGATATTTGATAAAAGTATAGGTTTAAATAAGGATTTGTGCATTTCGACCAGATTTAATAAAG
>QFDD01004211.1:0-19379 GCA_006871305.1 Vachellia collinsii | reverse complement strand
ATGCTATGGTTACAATGCTATAAAGAACAAAGTAATGACAATAACCATTAGAAACTCCTCTCAAGCAATTCATTAGGGAGGTTATGGAATTTGGCATTTAGGGGGAGATAATGCTAAGAGGAATCCAAAGTGTTCTATGGACATCCATATTCATATATATTTTCATAACAGGCTTAATAATCTAACGATTTTTTTAATAAATTTATTGAAAATAAGGAAGCAAAACAATAAATGTCTGACATCGTATAGCATCACAGAGAATGAAGAATGAAGGGAACTCCATCCCAAAATTACACTGTTTTGGGTGTAAAATAGGGGTAGTGAACCCTTCTAGTTTTTTTTTTAAAGAAAAGTAGCATTATCAATTATTTTTTTACCGACATTCAATATCCTAAAATGTTTTGATACATTTATAACCTTAAAATATTTTTCCACTAACACCTAGTATTTAACATACAGGGTATCTAATATCCTGAAATTAATTTTTATTGCATTCAATACCCTAAATTTATAATACTAGAGTTCTACTAAAATAATATTTTAAGGTACTAAATGCATAAAAATTAAACATTGTATGTTACTAAAAAATATTTTAGGATAATGAATGTTATTGAAAAATAATTCAAAATGCTGAAATTTATTTTCTTAAAAAAGAAAGTGTTCACAACCCCTCTTTTACACCTAATTGGTGTAGTTCTACTACAAAAAAAATATTAAATTAATCACGGAATTATCTACAGAAATTTGGTTTACCATGAAATTTGTCACGGAATGAATTTCTTACAGAATTTGTTCCGTCCCAAATTTTACAGTCACAAATTGGTTACCAATGAAATTTTCATTCAGTCGCAAATTACCAACGAAATTTCCAACTGAATATTTCGTCGGAAATTTGCCATAGAAAATTCCGTGACAAAGTTTGCCACCGAATTTCCGTAGGAAATTTTGCCATGGAAATTTCTGTGGAAAATTTCTTTTTTTAATAAATAATAGTGCCACTTGTCACCTCCTCCAACCGCCACCTGACCCGGGCCCCTGCCACGCGGTACCATTGCTAGCGGCCACCTCAAACATAGGCACACCATGTGTCACCTCCGTTAGCTATCACGTGTCACCACTTGATAAATTCTCAATTTTTCCTCCTCCAAGATTCGAACCCTCGACTACCTGTGCACACGTATGATCCATTACCAGTTTAGCTGCAACAACCTTGTGTTTTCTAAACATATATTTAAATATATATATATAATATTATACTGCATAATAAATTATTTATATATAATATTTATATTATTATTAATTTCATAATTTTTATTATTTTAAAAAATATTAATTTTAATATAAAATTATTACAAATAAAATAAATATTATTTCTAATATTTGTATATTTAATATTGATTTTAATTAATATATTAATTAAGATTTAATAGTAAATAATGATAAATAATAATAAAATAAATAAGAATAATAAATAACAAATTTATAATTGAATTTAATACTTAATTAATACAAATTATAATTATAATAATTAATTAATAATAATTAAATTTGTCACGGAATTAGCCATGGAATATGTTTTCGTAGCTAATTTTGTCACGGACAAGTTCTATCGAAAATTGCCATGGAATATTTTTCTAGAACTAGTTTTGGCACGGAAAATTTCCGTCAGAAATTCCGTTGGAAATTGCCATGGAATATTTTTTCAATTTTGAACAGATTACCAACGGAATTAGCTACGGAAAAAATTCATGGCTAATTATGTAGAAAATGTAATGTTTTTTTGTAGTGTTATGAGGTAGAGGATCTTAAGAGTAGAGGAGAGAATAAAAAAAACATATGACAAAAACAATGAAGCAATAACACAAATTCAAGAATTAGCCAATCCAATTCCTTCCCACAGTAGTCCTCCATAGTAAGCCGGACCACAGTATGTTAAATAAAATAATTGTTTGGTTAAAAAATAACTGTTTAAGTTAGTTTTTTTTTAAAGTGATTAGTTAAAAAGTAATAAATATGTAAGAAATATACCTTTTTAACATGGAGACTTTATTTTTAAGGGGTAGGTGAGAGTGAGAAAAAAAGATAAAAGGGAATATGTGAGAAAAAGATAATGAAAGAGATTATATTAATTAAGAGTGAAATGGGTGAAAGTAAATTTAATGTTAAGAAAAGTCCAAAATAAACCTTATAAAAGGGGATGGGCCAACTCAAAAATTGAAATATTAATATAAGGAACAAAGAGGATAGTGGTTAGAAGAGATGAGGATTCGAGAATCAGACCATTAGGTTCCAACTTGATCCATTGAATATCATTGAATATTGATGGTGTATATCTGATGCTAATAGAAAATGGTTGCTCCACTTAAACATGGTTTTTGGTTACTGCAGGGTTTGTTGCATGGAGAAAATAGACAATGGGCAGAACAGTACTCACTGTAAGCCGCACCTCATTAGAAGATTCTTCGCCATGTGCATCACGAAGAACAATGGGCTTGTTTGCGGCATTGTAAAATTACATTTACGTAAATTAAGATAAAATTTATTTTAAAAATCGTAAATCACGTTGAAAAGAAATTTATATTATTAATTTAAAGAGATCCAATGATGGTTAGAAGATCTAGGAATTCAAGAATCAAACTGTTAGGTTCCAACTTTCTTGAAGAAAATCAGCCGCAGGATCGACAAGGAATGAGAACTATTTCTGGGCTTGGGGCTTTTAATGTGCCTCTCTTTGATGCCTTTTGTAATATGCCACAACATTCCGGATTTTGTTTTCACACTTTCTTTTAATAATTAAATTCTACTTAAAATGTGTGATAATTTGATATGTTACGTGTATATAATGCTTATGTTTTAATTTTTTATTATTTTTTAAATAAAAATACTTTAAAATTGAGCAATTTTGATTTTTTTTTAAATCACAAAAATTCAATACTGCATCCATTGAATGCCAATAGAGCCGGGAATTGGTTGGCCCGATTAAGCCCGATTAATTGGAGGGCCGGGCTTGTGATTTTGAGCTTCCAGAAGGAAACGGGCCTAAAAGGGCCAGCCCTAATGGGCCGAGGGCTTAAAAGGGCCAGCCCTGTAGGGCCGAGGGCTTAAAATAATTTATATGTATTTTACATAATAAACATATTTTAAATTTATGATTTTGGTTTATTATTTGTTGCAAAAACTTAAAATGATGATGATGATGATGTTACAGATGAAATACTTCATATTTTTTATCTCGCCAAAGCAAAGCCTGCTGAGCCTATTCCTAGTGAAGCTTGGTCAAATGTAAATATTCTTAAAATTGAAGATAGTGATAATAATTGATGATGAAAGAAGCTTATATTATATGATTTGTGAACTTAAGTTTAAGACTTTTAGAGTATTTATTATTTTTGATATAGTTATTTAGATATGATTTTATATGTTTTTGAGTAAGAAAATTGTATTGTGTTAAAAATAGTGTATTTTTCACACAAAAAAAAGGTAAACAGTGTTTAGGCCCGCGGGCCGGCCCGAGTCCGACCTCTTAAGGGCCGGGCCTGGAGAAAGATGGGATTTTGGGGACTAGGCCCTATAGGGCTGGCCCTATTTCCCAACTCTAAATGCCAATAAGATATCAAGAAATAAAAACATTTTTAAAGCTGGAATATTTTATGTAAGATATGATGATCAAAAGAAACAAAAAAAAACATTAGAGGAAGACACGCGCTGACCGCAGATTTCCTCCACTTTGCAAGGCTAAGGTGAGTTTGTCTCCTGGTCAAATACCACTTTACCCCTCAGTTTCCAAATAAGTCAGCAAACGGTAGCCAAAGTCAAAATCTTAGGTATATCCATTAATAGAAGTGCTCGAGTGGTTCCACCTAATCCACACATATTGGACTAAGGGATTTCTCTTTTAAACAAAGCTTCTATGGTTGCTTGGCCTTGCTGAGAGAAACAAGCACCCACTTGCCATTGTTGCCAACACTTTTTTAAGAGAAGTAGAAGGAAAGTAAATACTTTTTTTTTTTAAGAATTCGAACCCAAAAGACTACTGGATTTTGAAGAGTAACTGTAGCTATTAGAAACAATGAATGATGCTTTGCTAACCAAAACAGCCCGGAGAGTTCTGAATTGGTCAGATGGGTCATGGGTGAAGGTCCTGAAGGGTGTATAGTTCCCTCAGTCTTCTTTCTTAAAATCAAAGAAACGAAACAAAGCTTCTTGGGTCTGGTTTAGAGTGTCAGAAGGCAATGCAAAAAGCTCTTAATTAATGACGGATCTATTCTGGAAAATTGGGAGTGGTAGTGTGAATGCGTTAGTATGCCCTAGTAGACCAGAGGCTTTCGCTGTTTCTCCTGATTGGGCCAGACAATGATCCGAGTATGACCTAGTCAGATAAACATATCCAGAAGAAATAAGATGTGTGAAACTTTGGAATGACAAGTGGATTCATAAATTGGAAGCCCCCCTTCAAATTTATGGAGGGTGCCTGAGATAAACATATCCGAGTTTGTCTCGATCTGTAGAGGTGCCTGAGAATATGAAGGAATTAATGGAGGGTAACTGAAATTATTAAGCCATGAGAAATAATGGACAGTGAAGGGGTTGGGAAACATGGTGACAGATGGCATAATAGTGAAAATTGGTGAATTTTCTTTGGTAAATATTCAAAAGAAAAGATGAACCTATAAGCCAAAGGGCTAGAGATATGGGGAGTATGTTGTGAAGAAAAGGTTATTACAATAGCAAAAAATCTATGGCACAGTTTGGGTGGCAACCCATCATATCTGCATCGCTTTGATTTAATTATTTTTAAATTAACAATTTTTTAATACAAAATTTTTATTAAAAAATATAATAGTTAATATATTAGCTTTTTTTAAGATTCAATACTCATTAAAATATTTATTTTCATAAAAGTAAAATAAAATTAAATCTAAATTGTGTGCTGCCCTCCTCTACCCCCAAAACTAGGCAGTTCTGGATAAAATTATTTATGTTTTCGATAAAGTATTGATGGGGAACATTTCTTTCTTTTCTTTTTTTTTAAAAGCACGTGAAGTATATTTTCAGTAGCATAGAGTGTTTTAGAGTAATTTTTTTTTCACTCATCAACATAAAATATTTTTTTAATATAACCCAGTATCTATTATCTTACAACCTTAAGTATTTTTCAGTAGCATCTAATATATCCTAAAATATTTTTAAGCATATAGGACTCAGTATTCTAATTATATGTTGCTCGTTGATACTGAAAAAGATATTTTAAATATTAAATTTCACTAAAAATTACTTGAAGAGATGTTGAAAGCTACTGAAAAAACATTTTAGACAGTTAGATGAGCTAAAATTAGTTTAGCATACTTGGTATGTGCTAATGAAAAAATACTTCAGATTATTAGTTGCTACTAAAAAATATTTTAAGGTATTGAGTATATTAAAAAAAATATTTTAGGGCACTTTGCCAGGTGTTTGAATATTATCTAAAAGATGTTTTGTTTAGTTAAAAAAATCTAGTGACTCGTGATTTTGGATATCTACTATCTGATCTCAAATCCTAATAACCTTATAACTAATTCAGACACGTAAGAAAAAAACAATTAGAACCATTAAATTTGTTATAAAATTCTAATGATTTTTTAAATATGGACATGTATAAAAAAATATTTATTAATGCTTATCTATCGAAGACTCTTGTAAAAAGGATTAAAAAAAAAACTTTTAGGACGGCTCATAAAAAAAAGACTGGAGAGAGTATATTCTTGGACTAGGTGAATTTGGTTTGGGTGTGAGTTGGTTGTCAGATTTGAGAAGGAAAGCATTGATCAATAGCTAGCTCTGGGAATTGGAATGCTACTTAAGTTGCTAAAATAATCATGGGAGAATACGTAATTAGAGGCAATAAACATACTATTGCGTGATAGTGGGATAAATCATCCAATGCATTCAGCAACTGAGGATACAAGCCATCTTATCTATGATGATTGGGAGGTGGAGGTCTATATAATACCAGTCGAAGAATTTGTTTGTTAACCTTTCAGAATTATTTTTACATAAATCGAGATAAAATCTTTTTACATGTTTATTTTAAATTGTATACAATCACTTTTTAAAAAGGTTCTTGGATGCACCGACACTTTGGCAAAGAAAAGGCACCTGGTGGGACTCCAGTTTTGTTTGCTGCCAGAGGTGGAATCAACTTGTAGAGATAGATTTATGAGTGATAGAGCCTTAGTTGAGGCATTAATTCCTAATACTAGCTAAGATGTAATTTTCAAGCTCTGCTAGCCATTTGTATTCCAGGAAAAAAAAATCAGTCACTAGCGGCCGGTGAGTCTGATCTATATGATTTTTTGCCAAATGAAAACTTCTTTTTTAATTACAATTAAAGATAATGATATTTGATTTTTTAGGCCAAATTAATCATGATATTTGATTGAAATTTCAATAATTTGATATTCTAATTGGCGTTGTCAGTTTTACGTGATTTTTCTATAATTTTGATTTTTTCCTTTTGCTCTTGAATCTTGATCGAATAATCAAATTAGTATGAATATAATAATTACGACCACTGTTTTGGTCAGGATTGGTATTACCTAAAAGTTAAAACACGTGATTGGGGTAGGCTGGAGCACGTCTTTGATTTAAGATTCAAATTTTAAATAAATTATTAAGTTAAAACCGAAAGTACTATTTTTGCATTGATAAAATTATACTATTTGTTATAAATATTACTCGTTAAATTATATTATGATATACTAATATACATTTAATTTATTATTTTCAAGGTGTCCAAGAAAGAAGAAGAAATCATGTTGAAAATTTGATATTTTATTGTTAGTGGCTATGATTTATCTTGTTGGTGTTGAAGAATTGTTATAATAATATACATTTCATATTTGCTAAATTGTTGTATTATTATGTTGTGCCTTGATTAATTAGATTATAACAATTTTTTGATGTATTTAGAATGATTTTAGTTGATTTTTGAAATTTATGAGATATTTTATGTGTAGGCCTGTTTTAGGCCTTGGCCAATTTCAGGTCAGTTTCTGAAGCCTATTAGCCTGTTGATTAGAAATCAGATCTTTTAACAAGCTTCAGACCAGATCAGGCCTCATACAAATCAGGCACAAACCTAAAAAAAGAAGACCTGTTTTAAGCCATAGATCAAGACCTGGGTGGACCCTAATATGTTTTCACCCATAAATAAATGTTTTTCTTTATAAAAGTTGATAAATGTTTATTGGGGATTGGCAGAGATCTCGATCTACAATAAATTAATAACAATAATTTAATTATGACAGGTTGGATTGCGCACAACGATAAAATTGGATTATTTAAAATTTAAACTATTTAACAATTCTATATTTTATTTCTCGCTGATATAGTATTATATTATTGTTTTTTACTCAATTATTATGTTATTATTTTATAAGGTTCAAAAAATCGGATCGGGCATTGAACCGGGTGAGACAGTGGTTCAAGCGTTGATAATTCAAATCGGATCAAACCGGCTACATTAAAATAATATAATTTAGTAAATTGTATTTTATTTTAAAAAATTAATAGGTAAAACATAAAATATTATTTTATTTTATCCATATTTTAAATTTTTAGAGTTTACTTGAATATCAGTAATAAAAACAATTGGGATAAAATGAATCAATTTTATTTTATGGGCTTATGCGAAAATTTGTTTAAATAGAAAATAAAAAAAATTAAAACTAGTTTTGTTACCATATTTTTTTTAAAAAATTTAATGAACCATATCATCCCATTTTAATTCTACTTTTCAATGTTTTTACCTTTTAAATTTTTTAAATAATTTTTTTTTTAAAACAAGAGTTAAACTGATCAAACTGTTAGTCTAATGGTTCGCGGGTTGGCCGGTTCACTACCAGTTTGATTGATCTGAAATGATACCCGATTCAATTACTTAATTGGATCGAATCAAAGATAAGTTCATTGATTTACGATCTGAAGTACTTGATTTGTTTCGGTTTTTGGAATATTGCTATTTTGTATGTTTCTCTCTGATTGCACCTTTACAAATGGATTTAATGCATATAGTATTCTTCTAAGCATTTAATGCTTAGTACAAATCATGATTCGTGATTTGCTCCAACTTTTAAATATTGATTACTTAACTAATATAATAACAACGAAGAACATGAAATTCAGGTGTTGGCTGGGCTGGCTAGCTAACATTCAAAGTCTTTGACTTGCCTCCATTTCCTTAAATAAGTAAGAACAGAGAGAGAAAGAAGTAAGAACAGAGAGAGAGATCAACGATGGCTTTGTTGGATTCCAAAGAGAAACCGATCAAAACTATGAAGGAGGAGGAGGAAGAAGAAGAAGAAGACGACGACGTTGATTCATCCGTGCTTTCAGCGTTTCTTCTTCGGAGTAGCCAGATCTTCTCTGCAGCTTTGAACGCCGCCATTGAACTGAACTTGTTCGACATCATCGCTGAGGAAGGAGGAAGACACGTGTCGGCTTCCGAAGTGGCCTCTCGGCTTCCAAGCTCATCTCAGCACAGAGACTTGGCTTCCAGAATCGATCGTCTTTTGAGGCTTCTCGCCAGTCACTCTCTTCTGAGTTGCAAGGTTCGTGAGAAGGAAGAAGAAGAAGAAAATTGTTCCACTGAGAGACTCTTTGCTCTTTCTTCCATTGGCAGACACTTCGTGAGTACATCAATGGGATTCGTACCAATCTTCTCTCATCCTGCTCTCATGCAAGCTTGGTAAGTATATTTTGCTCTGAAATGGAGTTCACGGCCACTGGTACTTACTATTGAAGATCTCTCATTTAAATTACCTTGTATAATGAAATGCTTGAGTTAGAACTAGGAGCTAAGGATCATAATAAGGCGCCAAGAGAACGATTGAATGTTGAAAAGATGGTGGAACTCTAAGGTAGTGCTTGAGAATTAGACATTGGGTTAGGTGAATTAAACGGAACCAATATATATAAAGTACTACCTCCGGATTGTTGGTGATGTTAAGGAATTTAAATACTCCACTTAGAAGTATTTATATTTATTATTTTTCTCCAAATTAATTTGCTCGGTGAATAGACTATTATACAATTTAATTATATATAAATAAATACATTTATGCAATGTATTGATCTTTCTTAATCTCATCAAGAAAAGTTAACTAACTCTTTTATTTATTTTGAGTATGCTTTCTATCTTTCTACATAATTTTGAGCAGTGATATTCTTCCTTATCTCACCTTATTACAGATTTATTTGCTTTAAGTGTGTTTTAGCAAAAAAATTATCCTCACCCAATTTACTCTCCTTTCCTCTCTCGGGTATCCTCTATTTTAGCAATTTTGATCATAAATGTAATACCTTAATCTTTCTTATTTTTTTACATATGCTTGCAATTTTTAGGCATATATAGCTTCCAATATATGTACTCATTGGATCTAATTAAGGTGCTCATCAAAGTGATGAGTTTCCCCAACTCATTAAATCAGAACCATTTAAATTTGATTTTAGATGGTCCAGATCTATTGTTTTTTAACTAGCATTTTTTTTTATAAAAATTGTTATTTGAAAATATGATGGTTAAACGATTAATTTTATTTTAGATTTTATATCCATTAAAATAATTTTTTTCATAAAAATAAAAAAAGAATTAGATCTGAATAGTCTGGATCTAATAAGTTGGAGAAGTTCATCACTTTTGATAAGCACCTTAACCAGTTGCATACTCATTTGGTTGAAACACTGCTTCATCTGATTTTAATTAACGACATTTACCCAATATAATGCATTGAATGTTAATTGTTTCAATTTTGTTATATTTTTGGATAGGCTGAATTTTAAGGATGCAATCATAGACGAAGATAGTGACTTGTTTAAGAAAATTCATGGGATGCCAATGTACCAATATGCAAAGACTGATCCAAAGTGGAACACATATTTCAACAAAGCAATGGCGAACCTTTGTAATATTGAGATGAATAGAATAGTGGAAATATATGAAGGATTTGAGGGAATATCAACACTTGTTGATGTTGGTGGTGGCACTGGCCGAAACCTGAAAATTATCATATCCAAATATCCTTCAATTAAGGCTATTAATTTTGATTTGCCCCAAGTCATTCAAAACGCTCAACCTCAACCAGGTACACACACACACACACACACACACACACTCCCTTTTAATTTACAGTAAATCTGAACTTATTCTGGTGGAGCTAATTTTGAGATCATTGTTATTGTCAAATTCTTTGAAGGGATTGATCATATTGGAGGAGATATGTTTGAAAGTGTTCCAAAAGGTGATGCCATAATACTAAAGGTTAGTTTGTGAATATAATACCCTTTAATTTGTCTGTCTTATCAATTTGTTACAACTTCAAATCAGACTTAAACAAGCTTGTTGGCTATATATTGTTTTTTTTTTGGTTATATGCTGGCTATATATTGTTGCTTACATTATTCTAGAACATCTCAAATATATATCATGGTATATAAAATATTAAAAGGAAAGCTCTCGGCTATCTATTTATGGTTAAGTCACATAAAATTGTGTCATAAACTCTGAATCATGTTGTATGAAGAACTACCTTAACATTTTAAATTTAATACTGCATCTAGCTATTAATATAAGATCCATTTTAATAAAAAAAAATTAGACTACGAGGTAGATCCTATATTAAAGACCCAAGGGAGTAATAAACACCCCTAAACTTTTAAATTTGTACATACATAAATAACCCTTAACTATAAGCAATATATTCTTTAAATTTTATTTTTGCGTACGTATATAAATCCATTAAACTTTAACCGAAGTAACGAACCAAACTAATAACATGAGAGTTACCTACGCGTACGTAAGAATTTAGAACGGATTTGTAAGTTTAAAAAATGAAGGTTACATGTACATAACATAAATTTCAATGGAATAAAGCACGTACCATAGTTTTAGCCCGTCTTTATCTTTGGTTTAGATGTAACTAATATATATATATATATATATATCTGTGTGTGTGTGTGTGTAGGCTGTATGTCACAATTGGTCTGATGAAAATAGCATAAAAGTATTGAGGAAATGCCACGAAGCATTACCGGAAAATGGGAAGGTGATAGTGATTGAGTTCTTAATGCCTGAAAAAGTTGAGCCAACAGAAGAAGCCAAGTTTGTAGCGAGAATGGACAATCTCATGTTCCTTCATGATGGAAGAGAGAGAACTGAGAGAGAATTTGAGTCTCTTTGCAAACTTTCTGGCTTTTCTGGTTTCAAAGTTGCCTGTCGTGCCTTCTCTACTCTTGGAGTCATGGAATTCTCCAAATAAAATAATGGATTTTAATTACTATGTACTCTATTTGCTCGTCCACGAGTGTGTTTGCAAACTTTAATTTGTTCGAGTAAGATGTGCTCTCATATCAATAAATTTAAAATTTTGTTGTTATTAATATTGTTTCTTGGATTAACATAATCTTTCGTTGTACTGAGGGGGGGTTCTGTTTCTAAAGGAATTAATTGTTTTTCGAATACCCATATGTCTCTCCGTTGTCTTGTCAACACGGGAACGTTGTGGTCCAGGAATCTTTTAATGCTGATTTGTGTAGCCAAGATACTTAGGCTAGTTGAAGGCCCTTCTTGTGCCGAGTAATTTCTCAGTTCTCACCAAGCCCTTCAAGCTGCGTGGTGAGCCTTTGGGAAAAATGTTGTGGGCTAGGAGATTTCGACCTGGTTGAGAGTTTCAGAGTTGTGAACCATCTCTAAAATCACTTTTGCATAAGTCGAGATAAAACTTATCTCATATACTTATCTTGGATTCCTTACAATCACTTTCCAAAAGTTACTACCACACAAGCTATAAGTCAGGTTCTGTTTTTGGGATTAATGAACAAGGGATATGGTTTAGGGTGGATCTTGTTGAAGTAGCTGATGCTGCCCAATACCAGTCAAATGCTACAGTTCCTACTGAAATTGCGGAACTCGCCGATGATTTTAATAGAGTTGCAGATAAAAGACAAGCCAATGATGAATGGGAATCGCGGGTGGCTAAAAGAAGGAAGGGTTCAAGTGATGATTCCCCTGGGAAAGCTGATCGACGGCATTGGCATGAAAGACAAAAAGACGAAGATGAAGTCGAGGCGGTTAAAAAAACCAAAGATATTGAGGAAATCAAGCAGAGAAGTTATAGTCTTTTCAAGCAAGTACGATTTAATTTTTCTGGAAGTCTTTATTTTTCTGAAGGAAAAACTGATGCGGAAGAGGAGAAATCAAAACGAAGAAAAGGAAGAGCCTAAAAGTATTGTTTAAAGGTGAGTCATCTTCCGCTGCTATTAGATTGAAACTAAATTTAGATGAATCTGGGAGAATTGACGAGGGGCTCTCTGAAGGAAGGCTTGGTGGCTGGCTGTCCACAGCCACCGAAGCCTAGTGAGTTCTATTGCGTGGAATTGTTAGGGTCTAGGAACCACCCTAACAATTCGTCATCTGAGGTTCCTGTGCAAAAAGTTTTCCCCTCATTGTTTTTCTGTCTGAAACGAAGATGAAGAGAGTTAAGATAGAAAAGTAAAACGAAATATGGGCTTTTCTAATGCAGTATATTTTGATCCGGTGAGAAGGTCAGAAGGCTTAGTTCTATGGTGGAAGGAGGGGTTGCTTTGGAAACCACGTTGGTAAGCAAGAATGTAATTCATGTGGAGGACATTTTAATGGATGAAATATAAAATGACGTATCAAATTCAAATAACCTTTTCAAATTTCAAGTGGACCAATCATAAGAGCAAGGGCTAAGAAAATTAAGGAAGTATTGGATGTGTTTGTGCAAGAGGTTTTAACAAAGCAAATATCAGCACATTTGGAGTAACAAATGAGAATGAAGACTCTAAGAATGTCATTAATTTGATTTGGGCTGAAAATGGACATATAGATTATATTTTGGATTTGAAGGCTTCAAATTAAAGGATTTAGACCAAGTGTTATATATGGGAGGATTCATTTGGGCCTAAAATGTTGATTATCTTTTGTTTATTTATTTGTACGAAAATTTGTATTTGAAATTAGATAGGATTAAATAGAAAATATTCTTTTGAATATCTTTATTCCCAGATTTTGTGATAGATATCAGTTTTAAATTTTAATTTTATCCTTTTATATTCTAGATTGCATATTTAGGATAGAATTTCAAAATATAATCTTTATAATTACATTGTACTCCTCATTCTTGAAAACAGATTATGATATTTGAGTTTTGAGATTAAAGATTTGCATTCTTGCAACTTCAAATTTGAGAAAGGACTCTCTCTAGGGTTTTTTCTATTGAACTAACAGAGAGGATTCTCTTTAGGGTTATTTATTAAACTAACAGACTTATCAAAGCTTGATCAACCTTATGGTGTCTTCCAATACTTAAGGTCCTTGTTCTTTCTTGTTCAAACGTTCAAGTGGATCGTTTCAACCTTTGTTTAACATTCTTGGGGTGAGTATATCATGATTGGTTAGGGGTTCTTGGGATATTTCCCCTTTGGGTTTGCACCATCTTGGTATTAAAGCTTCGGTTTTAAATTCAAGTTTTATCTTTCCGTTCATTCTATTTAAATTTTGTTCATTGTTTTTGTCTTTTCTTGCGTTTGTTCTTTCTGGTAATCTTCATATTTGTTTCTCTCTTTTTTTTCCACTTTTTCTACGTGTTTTTCAACAAGTAGTAGGTCGTTTTAATTCTTCAGAGTCTCATCTTTTTGCTTGTCTGGAATCCTTCCAATCCGAGATTTCTAGTTCAAGTTTCATTCGTTTCAAATTCAACGTGTTTCCTGGAATTTCTAGGTTCAGTTTGTGTTTTTGCGTTTATTGTGATAGATTTCATATTTTCTTAATATTTTGGGGTAAAAAAGAAAAAGATTCAAAAAAGAATATCTTTGTGTTATTCTTGACTTTCTTGAACAATTTTTTGTCATACTTGATTTTCTTAAATTCTTAGTTCTTTAAAGATCCTCAAGAGGAATTTAAAACTTGAAAAAAAGGTACAATATATATGGTGAAAAAGAACTTCAGGAGGATCTCTATATATTATTAAAAGGATTCCAAAGACTAACTGCTGATACAGATCAATAGATGTTGTCAAGTTACAAATCCAAGTCAAAACGAAATTTTTATAGAAAGTTGATAGAGTTGAAATAAGACTCAATGTGTGTTGATGTATATTTTCAAAAATTGGAGTTAGCTATGATGAGAGCTTGTGTAAAGGAAACTCCAAAAGCCACTAAGTATCATTTTTTACATGGGCTTAATCTTGAACTAACCAATTTTGCAAAGATGTGGAGCTTCATGGTGATATAAAAGATTTGGTTCCTCTAGTTGTTGAGCATAAGCGGAAAATCAAGTAAGAGAAAGTTTCAAATGCTATAACAAATTCAAAGGAGATTGAACCCTTGATTGTTACTACCCTTGTTATAGAGAAAACCAAGGATGAGGAAGAATTAAATCTTGAAAATTATGAGGAAAAATGTATAGAAGAAGACATTTATGATTAAGTTTGTATTTGTTAAAATAATTGACTACCACATGTTACAATTATTTGGTAGTCAATTATTGTTATTCATCAGTGTTGCAAGTAAGCAAAGTGATGCATTTAACTTTCTTAATATATTTAAAATAAGTTAAATGTTTCTTATCTTAAGTAACGAATGAGATGTAATATTATTTTACACTTCTTCTCTGGATTTATTTATAGGGTATGGAGAGAAAATTTTATTTGGTCCTATTTATAAGTCACTTTATTAAATTTCTCATATCAATTTACAATTTTACCCCGTTATATTTTATATATTGACTTTGCTCTGATATGTTATAGTAAATATTAAATAAAGATAAAACTGAAAAATTATTGAATTTTAAGATAGAGTTAATACAATTTAACGTTTTTCTTAATATATTTGAAATATTTTGGAAGTAACTTATAAATAAAATTGGAGAAAATGAGGCAATAAAGTTATTTTATCTAAATTCTGAAATTGCATTTTGGTCCAAGAGACTATTATGGTATTTTGTATTTTTGGGGAATATGTTTTCAGCATGTTTGGATTAGTGGTGGGTGGAAGAAGTTATTTTTCCAACATGATTTACAATTAACAAAGTAAATATATAAAAAGATTTTTATCTCAACTTATTTAAAAGTACTTTTCCAACAATGACAATACAGCCATTTATTGTCTTCCTCTAAAAATCAATTAATCGCAGGAAAAAAAGTAAAAAAAAAACGTGGGAGAATTGGAGAAAATTTTTTTATTGAAGAATTAATTGGAAAATGGGACATTCTTCACATGTATAACTAAGTTTCCACTTATGCAGATAAACTTACGTATATACAATTAAACAAGTTTTATTTTACCATTAATTCTTTAATAAGGGATTTTTCACCTATTTTTCCAAAAAAACATTTGATCTGAAAATGAAAAAGAAATAAACAAAAACAAAAGAAATAACCGTAACTTCAAGAAATGTTCTGGAATCTGGAGGGACCCATCCACAGACGCGGGAGGCTGCCTTTTCCGGCCGCCGGCGATTTCTCTCACCGACGGCATTCACTTCGAGCGGCTTTCCGGTGAAGTTTTCGTTTCTCTATTGGGTACTATTCCACTCAATCAAACTCCCTTCTCTCTCTCTTGCTTCGTCCTTCTCTTTCTCTCTTGCCGGCGCTGTCCTTTACTCTCTCTTGTCCATTTCTTGCGTTTGTTTGTTTTATCCCTCTCCCTTAATCATCGCAGCCAAATCGGAACTGTGTCTTTTTCGGTACCCTTGTCTGTAATTTATTGTTTTTACTGTAAAAGTTTCATACTCTGTTTTCTTTTATTTCTTCTTTGTCTGTTCTTGTTATTTCTTATTGGTCCAGCATGATATCGACTGCAATTTTTCCTTACTCGAATCTTTTGGTAGAAGATGGTTTCCAAGCACCAGAATGCGCTAAATTTCACAAGAAATGAAAGGAATTCGAAACAGAAATATCTAATCCCGTAGTTCTGAATAACTTGCTGCTATTAAATGTGTCTAGCCTATTGCATAATAGGTTTTGTTCGAATTGACCTTCCACTAAGCAGTAAATTGTGGCCCACCTGAGAATGAACGAATGCTTCGCTTGGATAAAGAGATTCTACTGTTTTTTTTTTAATATGTGTATTGTGACAGCATTAGAGGTTGAATTAATAAATAACGTTCTGTCACATTTCTTTTGCACCTTCGTGTTTCAATAAATTTAACTTATACCGTATATGGAAAATGCATGTCTAGAAACATGGGAATAAAATTAGTAACCAAGCGGGCTCAGGTGTTGAGCTTGGACATGAGAGTTGAGGGTAAAAAGATTGAAGACAAACTGTGAAAAAAGGCACTGAGCCCCAAGTGATCCATGGTTTATATGCTTTTAAAGTGTACGGTGGGGGAAAAGTTTGTATGCGTGCATATCATAGGTTACTTGTTCTTATTTAATTTATTGAGCAGTTGAAGAAGATTTCTTGTATGGATAAATTTTCCTATATGGTTGGGTTGGTCTGCCCATCACTTGCCTAGCTGTATTTCAACAGTAACATATTGTGTTTCACATTTTGGATGGATAAATAAATTTTTTTACACCATCATGATTTAAATATTTTGTGATGTCTTATGCTGATATGAAATAGAAGAGAAATCTATAGAAGCTGATGGGCATACCTGAGCTATACTGTTTCTGATATGACTTGCACTGCTAATGGCTTGTTCTCAGGTTTCTTTTACTGTAATAATACATGGGCTCTTCAGCAGAAGAAGAAGAATATGCTGCATTCCTAGAGAAGGTCAAACGGACAATTTACTTTGACAACCTGTCACCACTAGTTACTGAGTCTGTTTTGAGAACTGGCATCGATCAGTTTGCACCTGTCAAAAGTGTTGAGTTTATTAACAACTACAATGAGCTTAGGAACATGCCATTGTGTGCATTAATGGAATTGGATTCTGCTACTAAGGCCAAAGAAGTTATATCGACGATATCACAACGTCCTTTCATGATGTGTGGGATGCCAAGGCCTGTAAGGACCCGCAGAGCTGAAGTGGAAATGTTTGCCGATCGCCCCAAGAAGCCTGGCAGAAAGACAGACTGCCAATGGTTGCAGCCTAGTGACCCTGATTTTAAGGTGGCGCGGGAACTGAAGCAACTTGCGTGCAAACATGCTGCTGAAGCTACACGCCTTATGGAAGTGAGTTCATTTTTCATTCCTCTTTACTTATCAAATATGTAACCCAGTAATTAATAATACTTGTAATTCTTATTACTGTTATAATTTCACTTATTCCGCCAATGGCAGAATTAGCCTACAGGAGTAAATATCAAGAGTATTTTATTTTCCAAATTAAGTTATTTGCTTATCACTTGTCATTGACATTAAAGGTACTTTTCAAGTTTGTCTCTAAGTTCTCATTTAACGAAGTTAATAATATTATGCTAGTGTCCAGTTTGTTTCTGTAGTTTCTTTGTCTATGGAGCAGTCGGGTATAACTGTGGGGACTATCACTGGAGATGCTGAAGTAACATGTGATTTTTATGGCAGTTATATATAATTTTACTCAACCCTACTGATGTATATTTAAAGTAATTGACATTATATAGAATTCCATGTACTAAAGTGGAGGCTGTAAAAATTCTTGGATGGAAAGAATCATCGAACATTAACAAAATCTTCTGGAAACGTAGTGTTCTTGTTCCTGAGAATTTAGAATAAAATAAAAATGTTCGATAAAATGGTTAATATTGGTGCCCATTGTACAGGAACCTTAAACACTTGCATTAACTGTACTCAAAACATGAAACCAGCATCACCAACTTCTTCTGTCATTGTGTTGACTGCCATTATCTTTAGTTGCTTTGGCCTTTGAGTCTGCAAGTTGGAGGCTACTCATTTTCACTTTCAAAGGACTGGATTAACCCGTGTCATGTAAAGCCAAATATGTTCCCTCTAGCCCCATCTTCCCTTTAGTGAGAGAATGTGATTGAAAGAGAAACATGTCTTTGTGATAGTTGAAAGAGTTCATAATAATGGAGAACAGCTTGTGTTATTTGTTTATTTTTTTTGGGAGGATCTCAAAAAACCTGCAGTATCCTTCTACAACGTCAAATAGATGCTGTGACCTATGGTTGGATAATAGCTGTTATAAATGTGCATACAAAATATTTATAGTGAGAAACAAAGTATTTTAAATCAGGTTTCCTTTTGTAGCTACAACTACATGAAGAAGAGGAGCTGCATAAGCAGCAGACAGCCACACTTCAGGAACACTATAACAAGTTAAAGAAAATCGAAAGCATTATGGCTGATGGAACTGCCCAACGCTTGGCACACAAGTACAAGCTGCATCTTCCAGATGATTGAAGGAGTTTTGATGAGAACCGTGCAAATAGTTTTATATTTTTCGCTTTAGACAAGTATCTCCCTACAAGTCAAGTAACAAATTCCACACATATTTTTCACACATGCATGCATGTTATGCTGTAATCCGTGCCATACATCCGTTTATATAGTATTGCATTAGTGTATAGAAATAGAATGATGATGAAACGGATGTTATGGAAACAATAATGTGATATAGAACTGCTATAACATATAAATTCATGCTTCAACTTTCTCAGTTTATTGAGATTGAAATTTTGACAAGAATAATTGTTCTTGTAGTCTACTGTCTCTGCATAGTAATATAAATCATCTACAAGCCAAAAACTTGTCCATGATCTCTCAATCTGTATTCTATGGTTTGGAGACCAACAGTAAATAAATTTTGACTATCCTCTGTCTGTATAGTTTATCCCTTTTGCCCATAAATAGTTTTGTCTTCACCTTCAATTGGTAATAGCTGCAAAAAGCAGCTCATTCCAGATATCTGTCAGCCCCGCAACGCACCAATGGGTGCAGTCCATGCCTTTGAATCCATTGTAAGAACTTGGATGTGCATCTTTTCTCAGCTGTGACAGAGTTGTTATGTTAAGCAGATGAACAGGTTTTGTTATTTCCTTCAACACATCCATCATCACTAATGCTGCTGGAGGCAAACCACCTGGGTAAGTTGATCCACTCATTGGTTCTGTTTCCTTTGCACAGTTTGTCTCTCCTGGGTGATTCCACTCTGATCCACTATGTTATTTGTCACATATTTAGCACAAGTCAAGTTAATATGTTGCTTAAAGCTGATCTGATAGCTTTGAATTAGGTTTAGAACAAAGACATAGTGGTGAAACTTACTTGTAATGAGAAGGTGAAACTCCTTGATAAAGAACTTGGGTTTTGGTTGTATCTACCGCTTCATTCACCCAATTAGCCCAAGTTGTCAGACCCTTCTGAAATGCAGACATACGATCCATGTCCTTCGCTATCTTTCCATCCACTTGAACGTAATCCCA
>QFDD01004210.1:0-15258 GCA_006871305.1 Vachellia collinsii | reverse complement strand
GGTTTAGGAATTTCCACTGTCATGTAAACCTTTATCACAGATTTGTGATTTTGTGATTGGATTATGTATTTGGATTGGTTAATGTGTGTGCTTGGATTCTGTGGTTGTTGATTTACAGTCATTGGAACATTTGCATCACCTATTCATTTACACTCTAAGTGGTTTTGAACAATGTTTTAAGAGGTGGTAATTAACTTGGGTGCAAGTGAGTTTTCATTAATTAAAGCATTGGACCTAAGTGGTTGCTTGGGCTTTTTATCTAGACTTAGAGAGTTATAAACTTCCATATCATTTTGAGAGCAATGAAAGCTAAGTTTCTGTAACCAAGGGCCTATCTTTTCATACCTTCAATTTAATTCAACCATTCCATTGTTAAACCAAAAATACCAAGAAGATTTACTTCTTGCATTGTTTTGTCATTGCACCACTGTTTTCATAAACCAAAACCCCCTTTTCATACCCAAGTTCAACATGTTTTTGATAACCAATTTAGACTAGGAAACCAATAAACCGCTCCTCGAGAAGAACGATTGGTTGCCCACTATACTGCATTAATTTGGAGCAATCATTTTGTATCGAACCGGAAGGCGACAATCCGCGTCCGATCAGCAGCCTCCCTCCAATGCAATCAGTTTAAGACTACCCGTGGGCTTCCACATACTCATGATTGTTGTATACAATGTGTCTTGTCAAATGAAGCATCCGAGTATTTTGACCACCACTGCATGTTGCATGAAGTCATGGACCCTTTGAGAAAAAGTAATGGAGGGAATAAGCCCCTCCATTGCGACGGCAACATCCCCGTGATCTATCTCCAACTCTGGAGGTTCTTTAGCATCGTTCTACCTCGAGGAGGATCCATGGCCCAGTAACTTGTCCTTGAAAGAAAGTGGTGGAGGGATGTTTTGTGTGTTACTGGACTCTTCTCATACAGTCATGGCTATCCATATGCTCAGCGTTGCTTAGAATCTTCTCAACCTCCCCCTCAAAGCTAAGTTGCCTTTGGATACCATCCCACTGTTCCCCATCATTATTGGAGTCAGCCTCCATATTAGAAAGCTCTTCACCCTTGTCTCAAACTTCAACCTTCTTTGTCATTCTAATTTCGTCTTCATTTGGAGTCTATTCTCCCTTGTTTGCCAGCTCTACATCTACTTGTGTTTCCATGGTTTAAGAATTGTTGATCTCTCTTTTTCCCCTGTTGCAGTGGGCAACCGAGGCCCCTCACCAAACCCCACCATAGTGAGACACGATGAAGGTGAAGACACAGTTCCCAAGTCACAGCTTCAATACGAGCTCACTCTTGGTGGCTTCCCATATGGCCGAAGATGCTTCCATAAGTAATTAATTATTTACGGATCTGATTAAATATCATACATTCAAACTCACTCCTTCGTCTGAGATAAGCTCTCTAGTTCCAGATCAGCACCTGAGTCTCCTTCCTTTGCACAATGTTAAATCAGAGCTCTCTTAACATCTTTATCCTTTTCTTCTCAGAAGTATATCTCTACCCTTAAATAAAAAAAATAGATGGTCCAAATTTTATATTTATAGAACTATTATTATAAATATAAATAAATAAATTTAATCTATCAAAATATGATCTAAATGAATTATAAGTGCAGTATGTACAAGGTGAAAAAAATTTTAATTTATAAATTATTATAATAAATATAGCTTTTCAAAACAAATATAGATTTGAATTACCAATATAGGTTTTCAGAAACTTGATAAAGTTAATCCTTATCATAATGACGGAGGAATAACGGAGTTTTAAATGTTAAATCTAGAAATAGATTTCACCAAACTTAATTATCATGCAAATGGAATAAGGCAACAAAATTGCTTATAATATAGGTGGTTACGTGTTTTAAACAATGTACAAGAGCATCGATTTCCGGTTTGACCTGTTCGATCTGGGTTGTCTCATGGCCCTAGGTTGGGTCAACCCTGTTACACCTCTCTTTACTAGCTTTATTATCCATTAGAGACCTTAATGGGACCCTTAGAGTCCACTATATGGGCTAGAATTAGTTATCTTTGATTTCAAAATACCCACTTGAGTTACTATTCCATATTTTTGCCCAACTTTGAAAATCCACAATTAATTCTAGAAAATTTTAAATCAAGTGATTTAGGTTTTGTAATTAAACTTTTCTCAATCCCTTATAAGGGAAAAATATTCCTTAAACCAAAGAAATGCCCAATCAAAGCTGAAAATAGTTGGAAAAATCACTGTTCATTTGGTCCAAACTGGGGGATTTCATCGTGGTGAACTTTGGGTTTCGCTGTGGCTAACTTTTGAGTTCTCTGAGGTGAACTCTTCTAGAAGGCAGTTCGCTGAGGTGAACTTTGTGCTGTCAAATTTTTTGGTTTTCTGCTGAACTTTAAAAAATCATAACGTTTTTCACACAAGTCCAAATTAAGAAAACTAGGACTCTATAGAAAGCTTGTGAAAATATCTACTTGCATGCAAAATTTCATGGCAATTGGATTCTATTTGCTCAAATTATCCTATTTTGTCACTTTTTAAGGGTTTCAGACGCTTTTTAGCCAAGTTGCATGCTTCTTTCCTTTTCTTTATGAATTTCACTTTAAAACACACTTAATTACAACATATAGCACCAAAATGACTTAGTGTAGGGATTTACTTTACATTTATCCATAATTTGCACAAAAGCCACATAGATATACATCAAAAGTCATATAACACATAGGTGCAATTTCCAACTTCATAGAGGCCATCACCACTTACTCTTGGATTTCTTTGCCTTTGCTCTTTGAACTTGTGCCTATTGGTTATCATTGGAAAGGGTGAGATTTCAAAGAAATCCCAGTAGTAAATATTTCTAATACCTTAATGCTAACATATTTGCATAAGGCGAAGGCGATCAAAGCATAGCTACAACCATGCATATTTATAAGAAAGGATCTACATGTTAGTGGCTACAACCACACATAAACATGGCAATTAACATATACAACAATTAAATGCAATGTGGATGTAAAAGTTAGAAGTGTTGCTACCTCAAAGGTTTACTTTCCAATCTGACTTGAAATGGCTTCCTCTTGTACTTGTCACACTTCTTAATACTCTTTTACTCCTACACATAATATGATGCTTTTGGAATCAATGTAAAGTCATTACTAGTGCATTCTAACTTTAACAACTCAGAGAAACTCAAACTTAGCAATTAAATATCTTTAACTTTCTAACTTTGGCAATTGAGGTTCTAATGCTTCTGAAAGTGTGCTCTTGATCTCACCCAACACACTTTCTCATTCTAAATCCATTGTAAGCATCAAAACATTTAAAATCATCCTTTTCCCCTCATAACTACAGCTGGACAAAATTCATAACAAATTGGAGGAAAAATGAGGTTTTGCAATATCTCTTGCCATATACATGCATAACCTCACTCCTATTCCAATTTCGTTTGATTCAATAACTTAAAAAAATTCATTTTCCATGCATAATCAATTTAGTCACAGCCAAGGGATGAGGTTTTATTTCCAAAAATTCACAACAAGCCTCAATCAACTCATCAAAGCATCTACATGTAGCAAAACATTTATATAGTTGATCTAAGATGCTTGTTACTTCCAATTCTTCCTATTTCTCTCTTTCTCTCACTAAACCTTCCAAGAACACATCTTGAAACTCATCATACACAGCCTTAGAGAGAAAACTAAACCGATAGAAGGAAGAATAGAGCTCATAGACTGATTTCCATGGAAGAATCAAACCAAAAACCACTTCTTACCTTTGATTCTTGCTTGATTTCTCCTTCTTGAGCTGGTTCTTCACCTTCAGCTGCTTGTCTCTCTATTTTTTGGAGGCTTCACGAAAATGAGGAAAGAAAATGGATTAGGAAGACTTAATAAAAGCCAACTCAAGTGAATTAATACATGCGGGGTCCAATTCTATTGATAGAGCCACTTTATAATGATAAAACTACCACTTTTGCTAAATATCTTCATTTTCTTTTCATCTTTTACTATGAAGATCACAAGTGGCAGCTTCTAACCCCCACAATTCACTTTATAAAAGTGAAAATACTTTATGGCTACTTTATTTGATTGTTTCCTGCCAGAAATGTTTTTCAGGAATTTTCTGATCACTTGACTCGTTTAATGTCACTAAAAATTCCCAAAATTCAACTGATCACTTCATGATTTTTCTCACCTCAAATAGCCTTAAAATAGGCTCTAAATAAATTTTCTCCCAAAAACCTTAATTCGGGAATTTTTAGCCTTTCGTACTGCCGTTTCGGCAAACTGTTGCTGATTTAAGGTTGAAATTAATTTTATAAAATAGAGCATTTTCCAAGATATTTTTCATGATTTCGAAATACATTTTAGTTCTCTAGGTATTTTAAACAATTATATTTGGCTACAAATCAAAAGATGAGCCAAATATTAAATGACTTTAAAAATTCTCGCAAGGGTTATTTTGGTCATTCTAAGTTTAACTGGACCTCAATTTCATGATCAATGAATTTTTCTCTACATATCTGGACTTGGAAACTTTTTTTGATATTTTGGTCATCTTTTCCCAAAATAACCATTATGTTCCTAACTTTTCCAAAAGTGGCCATTTTGCCTTTGCATTTTTGAAATTTTGTAAAATGGTATTTTTGGACTTTCTTCCATATCTTTACACTCTCCGGAACCTTAACATCTCTGTAGTCCTTAGTTTAGCCTTAATTCTGGTTACTGAAAATGAGGATATTACAAACCTAGTGCAACCTAGATTGACTTAGGGTAACTTAGGGTCAACCCGCGGAGTTGGATGGGTCGATTGGGTTACTTTTTTTTTTACATACTTTTAAATTTTTTCAAAAAAACCAAATTGATGAATTTTTTTAAATTTCAAATTTGAAAGTTAAAAAAAAAAATCCCTTCCCCACACAAGCCCACCGTCACAGTTGTATTTGCATCTTCTTTTTAATTCATTTAAAAAATGGATGAATTTTTTCAAAATTTCAAATTTCAAATTTGAAAGTTAAAAAATAAAAAGTAAAAAACAGAACTCCTTACCACACACACACACATATATTTTGATATTTTGTTAGGATGAATATTTGAAATTGTAAATAATTTTGGATAATAGATAAGCTATAAGTATATTATTATTTTGGTAATTGTTACTTTTCTAATAATAGAATTTACTACTTAATTCTTGGAATGTTCAATTTTAAATGGTTTGATTGTGTTAATGTGTAATGATATTTATTTTTTAATTTTTTTATTCCTCACCGATTTGACCCACTGCCTTGTTTGGTTCAATCACCGATTTGGGTTCTTGTACATTGGTTTTAAACATATTGAAAATAATAAAAAACTCCAAATAATGATATACTATAATTTTTTTCTTGCCAGGGGATATACTATAAGTTAGATCTGTATAATTTTGTTAAATTTTTATTGGTGTTGAAAAATGTACTTGAGTTATGGCTCCCGTCCCTAGCAAATTATAGCTTCTATTACTTTTATTTTCAAAATAGTTCTCTTAAAAGTTTGATTAGACTTCAAGTTTCTAGACGGAGAAAAAATTATTAAACTTTTCTAAATAAAAAATTAAGCAATACAAAAAAAATGAAAAAATTAAAATTATTTTAGCCTCTTAAAAATAAGTTTATTTTTTTTAAAAAAAACACCTATCTAACGTCAAATTAGTAAACATTTTTTTAAAATAAAAAACTGTTTTCAAAATAAGAAAATACACCGGCCTCACTAAATTTGGATAACACCACCAATTCCTTTTTGTGTCAAGTATCAAAGACACTTTTTTTTTTTGTTTTATCCCTAGCAAATTACGGCTTCTGGTTTTCCATTCCTTTTATTTTCAAAACAGTTTTATAAAAAATTTGATTAGAATTCAAGTTTTTAGACAGAGAAAAAGTTATTAAGTATTTTCTAAATAAAAAATTAAGAAATACAAAAAAAATAGCAAATAGAAATTTTTTCCGTCAATTTCACCATTCATTCTTAGGCACTCACTAAATTTTGATCACACCACCAATTCCTTTTTGTTTCAATTATGAAATACACTTTTTCTTTTATGTTTCTGTCCCCATCAAATTATGGCTTCTGGTTTTCATTATATAAATGTAATATTCCATAATTTTAATAAAATAGGAATTCATTTGTAAATTACTCTATATACTAAAAAACATATAAAAATTGAAGATATAATTTAAATGTATTTAAACAAATTAATACGGCACGGATTTTAATGAAAATAATATATTGAAATCATGAAAGTATCTCATTAATTTGCAATAATGAAATAAACAAAAAGTTGTCAGATTGGAGAGATCTTACAATTAAATAATACATTTTTTGTATCACAAGAAGATGGTGAGATGTGTGACCGGATAAATAGGAGAGAGTATAGTTGGATTATAACAAGTAGATAATTTCAGGAAAATTAAAAGGGATGACCTAGCTTAATTAATACATAGTGAGAATGAACATAAAAAGTGTACTAAATTAAAATGAAAAAATCTAATAAATATTAATGTCAACAAACTATATCATCACTTTTCCAACTTCCTACATTACCTCCCACTCTCTTCACAACCTAATTTTAAAACAAATTCAAAGTGCTTACATGTCATTAAATGAAGCAACTCCAATTTGACAACTTTCGCTGCCATTTCATTATATAAATGTAATATTACATAATTTTAATAAAATAAGAATTAATTTGTAAATTATTATGTATGTTAAAGAAAGTATGTAGAGCGTAGAAAATGAAGATATAATTTAAATGTATTCAAACAAATTAATACAGTAAGTATTTTATGAAAACATAACTTAATTATTACGAGTATGGAAATAATAATGGAAGTATATTTAACCGTCTCACAATTCAACAATATAAGTTCATAAAATAGTTTTTATTAGTTAGTAGGGGAATTTGAAACCATCACCTATTTTGTTAGCCATTTATATGCCCATTTCCTATTTCTAATTTTTTTTTCCAGCATTACCTCATAACACCTATTTTGTTTAAATGTTCTCATGGATTTCATGATCCCACTAACATTTAACACTATGCTTTCTGCTGTAGTAGGGTCAGCACCAAGGGGGAGTAACGTGGACCTTTGAAAAACATGCTCTGCGAACTATGTGTGTATATATATATAAAAGGGCTCTTCCACAGTTAGCAACACATGTGTGCTTTAACCACATGTTGTAATCAAGTCTCTACCCACATCAAATTTAAGTTTTCATCTTTATTTCAAGAGGTTATCATGAATTACTTTATGGAGATGTCTCTAAAAGATGTAGATGGAGAATGCTACAACACACAACACATATATGCATCAGTTATTCGATTCTTTGAAGATACTAAATTCACAAATGAAGACGAGATTAAAACCCTAAACTTCATCTTGATGGATAGAGAGGCAGTATTTACTTGAATCCTTTTTTGATACTTCGATATGTTTAAGCCCAATTTCAAATATTTAATTTCATATCATGCAGAGGGTAAAAATCCAAGCACTGATTATAGACCCTGAAACAATGAAGTAATTCAAGATGACTGTTAGAAAAGGGAGACGATACTATTTCCAAGGTTTCAAGGAAATTGAGAGCTACACAAAGTTTAAGCCATGTGCTCATGATTTTGTTATTTTCTTCCACAAATATTCTAAAGTACTTCTATATGAAGGAGGTGGTACACCAACTAACGCTTATAATGTTATTCCCCTTGATAAGCTAGTAAGACATGCCTGCTTAATAGGTAATGAGCAACTAACAGTAACACAAGTTGTACATAATGTTGGTTTTGCATATTAGAAAAAAAACATGTATGTTGATGTACTTCGTGCATTGATGTTTTGGGATTCATCATTGACTTCAAGCTACTTAAACTTGATGAGCAAGGAGATTCTTTGTTATCTACTTTGAAGCTGAAATTGTCAGATTGCAGGTATAACCCTCCCATCATACATATTTTAAAACATCCTATGTTATGGTGATTGACCATAGTTCATTCACGCAGGGGCAATAGGATCAAGTGTCTTCTGTTTGATGATGTGGCAAATAATACATACAAGATGCTTGTCAAAAGCATGGATAGAATAACTTCATTGCTAGTTCAATTTTGCAGGGATGATAAATATGAAGGTATTGAGTTAACGATAAAAATGTAAACTTGTCATGTATGTATGAAAGCATAAGTACTTATGTTATCACAATTTTGGTAACCTATAAGATTTAAATTTACATTGCAGGAAAATTGGTTGTTCATAGTTATAAGAATGTAATTAATGTGATCATAAATCATGTCCAGCCAAAGCTAAATTGATACACGCATCTATTGAGGAACAACAACGAGGCTTTAACTATGAATTGAGCATCAATTTACAATTTGTTTGTGTATAACTTTGAAGAAGGGCATGCATTGTTATTATGTTTATTAATTGCTACATTAATTCACACCACATCGTTGTGAATAGTTAATATATGGCTTCATTATAAGTAGGTTGTTATGCATCAAAAGCTCATGTAGTTATCCCCATAGTGCACATCCTCAACCGAAGCTATTAAAATTATGTACTATTACTTCCACAATATGTTAATTACTTCTTCACAAGAAGTAAAGAAATTGAAGTTGGCTTAAAAACTCTTTAAAAAAATGTAGACAAATAATTCTTAAATATACGATATACAATTCAATAATTATTATTCTATTTTGTATAGTTTTTTGTCACCATTTTGTATGAATTATTTAAAACAAACTAAGTTAAAGTCCTTAATGTCAGGATACAAGTGTGCCTATCACTGAGTTCACATTTTTTCCCAATTCAATATATTATTTTCACCTTTAGAAAAATAACATATTTAGAAAATTGCAACTCTAAAAATATATCGAATTCAATTTAATAGAGTTAAAAGACTTGCTCATGTTTTCGTTTCTAATTAATATGGGCATTTTGAAAAATAATTTATATGTTGCTTATTAGTTTGTATGATAACTAGCTTTTAAAATAACTCATATGCTAACTGACTTAAATGAAGAATGGTATTGCGTGATAATAACTAACTTTTAGTTCGTTCCTATCAATGGCATTACATGGTATTGCGTCATTTCAATATAAAATTTAAATACTAGCCTAAATTTATTGCCTAAAAAGTAAGAAAACATGGAGTTTTTTAAATGGTCTATTTTATCCTTATACATGCTGCATAAAATGACTTCCCCAAAAACTTAGTTTTTAATCAATTTTACCTATTCAATTTACATTAAATAATAACATTGATAAGTTTAGTTTGCAATCAATTTTCAGTTAGATCATACAATGTTATTTTTATTTCCAATTGAGTAATGGATATTATTGTATTTTTTTATTATTTGTACAATTTCATTCTTTTATAGTTACAGATACATAATATAATTTTTCTTAATTTTTCCAACACTACTTATAATAAATTATTAAATTATTTTAGTTGAGCTTGACTAAGATTCACATTTATAGAATAAAATTTGTGTGTCAAATCCCTGTTGACTCTTTCCAAACTGAATTTAAAACTCACATATTTCCCCACAATGTTATCTCTCCAATAAATTCAACCACCACTTTCTCCACTGTAGCTCTCGTTTTTATATTGTGATTTGTAGTTCACATAAGCATTGGTGGTTAGCACTTACTTTTTTGTATGTGTTTTTCAACCATTTTGTTTGACGTATTTTTAACAAACTATTACTAACAAGATACCCTTTTCCCTAATATTTAATTCAATTTTCTTTTCGGTGCAATATTTTTTTTACCATAAGCAAAAATAAAATGTCTAGAGATTTATAACTCCAAAAATATATCTATTTCAATTTAAAAGAGTTTAACGATTTGCTAATGCATTTGTCCCTATTAATATATGCATTTTTAAAAATATTTTATATGTTGCTTATCAGTTTGCTTTTATTTATTTCAATATATTTAAAAGACGGAGAAATGAAGTGCAAACATATGAAATCATGAGCATCTTTTAACCACTTGGTCAATTATTTTTTTCCTTAGTTTCACTTTTGAAGAAAAGAATTTTTTATTAAAAACCTGAAAAGTAGGCGCCCATCTTGTCCAATGTAGGTAGTTTTAAGTATACCATGTGCACTACTTAAGCTTTACTTTTTCGATAGTGAACTATCTTAACATTTGCAATTATATTCTTATTGTAATTGTTATATTATTATGTTTTAATTTACTTGTAAAAATTTAAAAACCCTAAAGTAGTGCTGCTTGGACGTGTTGCATTCTTTATATATTTAAAGCTTTCTGAACTTTAGTTTAAAAAGAATGATTTCCTACTTGTTCTATTTATTTCATCATATTAATTGGTAATAAAACCTATAAAAGTATCTACATATTTTTTGGCTATGCCTCTCCAATATATTAAATAATTGAAATAGTCAAAAAATGTATGGTTAGTGGCTACAAATAATATGTTATCATTCATCTCAAACCTCCATGCTTCATCCGTAATTTAGTTTTGTTTATTTTTTGGTTCCCATTTTTTATTAGTTTAAATGTTATATGATAATCTATAAAATATCTACCTATTTTTCGGCCACCCCACTACAAAATATTAAATAACTGAAATACTCAAAACATATGTGGTTAGTTGCCGTAAATAAGGATACGTTATATTTCATCTCAATCCTCCATGCTTTAATTGAAATATAGTTTGTTAATATTTTTGTTCCTAATTTATAGATGTTTAAATGTTATATGTTGAAAATCTTGTTAAAATATTTTAGAAATTTCCAAACAGATATATTTCTATAAAGAGGTATAAAAAGTAGGGGTGCACAAAGATCGGGTTGGACTGGGTTAGGGGTCAACCCGGAGTCCGGTCTTAAAGAAGGACCGAGCTGGTCCTTGTGGTCCGAGGATCGGTCCAGTCCGATGTAGCTCGGGACCAAGATCGGGTTGCACTTGGTCCACCGAGTTACTTGATTGGTCCAGGTGGTTTTTTTTTTTTGCTCTCCTGAAACTTGATGAAAGGCCTACTTCGTTGGGCTAGAAATGGATAAAACAACAGCAATACAACTTGAATCTATACTTTTACCACACCCATAAAGTACCCCCAAAAAAATTAGGTATTTAATGAATTAAAAAAAAACTCATAACACCACCACCACAAGTAAATTCTTCCTACGATTTTTAATTAAGAGACAACAATTGAGGCTTTTTACCTTACCATATTATATGCAAGGTGAGAGCTGAGAGCCTGAGACAACAAGTCAGCAAGGGAGAGAAACATGATTTCAGCATACAAACTATCATTGATCAAGGGACTATCAAACAACATAATTGAAGTACATAATAAGCATGATTTTGATCATCATCAGTCATTGAGTGTACATACAAGAATTTGCCATTAACATATATGAACCTATACTAGTTAAATGGTATTAACTCCACAGCCTATACAAAAAACCATCAGAGTCATTAGTCAACTATACAGCAATCCCAAGCTACTAATTATCATGAGGCAGCTGTTGTATCAACCAAAAAAAATCCAAAATCAACCATAATATCATCAATATGCACAGGTAATTGCAGGAAGCCAAACCATCATGAAACAAGCACATGATAATAGTAATATTTGTCCAAAATATCTATAATTGAAATGCTGAAAGTCATATATCCTCTCCACCAACACTGGAATGATCTAAAAAGTATATAAGATATATGTAGTCAATGACATTACAACACAACACACGATAAGAAATCATTACATACAAAACTAAATTTTATTTGAAAATTTATATGAAATATAAGTAATCAATAGCAACACGAGATGTACCAATCTTCACCACACTATCTGTCTCTTGGAAGTTATCAAACTCTTGAAGTGCAGATGCAAATTCAGATATAGATTAGCCAGGAAGTAGCCAATTCTGGGCACATATAAGAGTTTCAGTCATCGATGGTGATAATGAACTCCTATAAGAGTCCACTACACGTCCTCCTATATTGAAGGCCGATTCTGAAGCAACTGTAGACACTGGCACGACCAAGACATCACATGCCATCTTAGAAAGAACTTTATATTTTCCAGAATTATCCTTCCACCATGCTAATATATCAAACTCATCATCAATAGAAGTGTCATCATCCGAATTAGATGAAAGATATTTATCTAATTCTGATTATGGATTTAATGAAGTTTTCTATTTTTGAGAAGCTAACCACCTTCGACATAGATGTCTTCCCCCTTGGCCTTGCATCATTGTTGATGTTGATGATCTTAATGGTGCAGAAGAAGCATTGCTTGAAGTACTACTACTTGCTTGCGTAGCAGAATACTCATCAAACATGTTGTACAAAACATCTTTAATCTTCACTTTCATAGCCATGCAAACATCTGCATCATGAAAAAGTTGCTCAAATATATTATTCACATAAGCAAGCTTGTAGTGAGGATCCAAAATCACAGCTATAATTAGTAGAGAATTCATATTCTCTGTTTGACCCATATATTTTTCATATTTGTTTTTCATACTAATGACATCTCCATGAACAAAGGATCAACATTCACAATGTTTTCTTCTAACAACTCGTGAATTGGAGCAATTTGGTGGAAGCAAGTGTTAGAAGTCACATTGAGTGAACTTGAAAATATCAAGGTTATGTCATAGAATACTTTCAAAAACTTTAGGAACACCTTTGCCTTATACCAATCACTAGCTGTAGGAGGGCCATGTTTATGAGGACCTTGATCTTCATTCAACAAATTGTCTTCTTCATTCATAGAAGCTCTATTAAAGTATGCCCCATAATCATCATCTTCATCTTCCAACAGCTCAAAAGCCTTTTGAAACTTCAAGGCAAATTCCAACATCAAGTAAGTTGAGTTCCGCCTAATAGTTATATCAAGACAAACAAGGCTTGAGATGTCTAGCTTCTCTAACTCAGCCATACTTTTGAACTTCTACAAATGAGATGGAGAAGAACGGACATATTTAACTACTTTGCAGATCGAATCAAAGTTATTTCTCAACTCCTTCAACCATCATTAACCACCAAATTAAGTATATGTGCAAAACATCTGAGATGAAGATAGTCACCCCCACAAACCATACCCTTCCAATTCCTAAACTTCCTTTTCAAATATGATAGGGCAGAATCATTAGATGTTGCATTGTCCATGGTGATAGTAAACACTGACTCTATTCCCCATTCGAACAAGCACTTTTCAATTGTCTTTCCAACTATTTCTCTCCTATGATTTTCAATCATGTAAAAATTCAGAATCCTCTTATGCAATCTCCACTCAGGATCAATAAAGTGGCAAGTCAAGCACAAGTAGTTGAAGTTCTGAGATAATGTCCAACAATCAGTTGTTAGACAAAACTCGATATGCAGACTTCTTCAACACTTGCTTCAATATCTTAATCTCTCCAAGATATAGTTGCTAAACATCTCTAGCAATTGTTGTTTGTGAAGAGATTTGAAATCTCGGTTCTCGTTCTCTCACAAAGTTCCTAAACCCATGCTTCTCAACTATTCTGAATGGCATCTCATCACAAATCACAAATTCAGCCAATGCCCTTCTACATCATTTTTGGTTAAAAACATGAGGGACTAAGCTCCCTCCTTGCCCACCTTGTGTCACATAGTTCAACATGGATTGCTTTGGTATCGTGTCCACCTTATTTGGGTTCTTCAAGCATTTTGGAATGTGCCTGTTTAAGGATGTTGTCCCATGTTTGTTTGGGTCACAAGGATAAATAGCATTGCAATATTTGCAGGCAACCTTTATTTCTCCATTTGTTTATTCCACAGGTAACTTTACAAAATGCTCCCAAACTTGTGATTTTGTGCTTTTCTTCTCAGGCTCTTTTCTTTTTCCACTCATATCATCTCCACCAATATCATTTGCTAGATTAGAAGTAGGATCAACAGTGGTAATAGTAGGAGGATTTGATATAGCAGGATTGATCATTCGTGGTTTTGTCGCCTTTCGGTTCGATACAAAAATGATTACTCCTAAAGTAATGTAGTACAGTTGAGCAACCAATCGTTCTTCTCGAGGAGCGGTTTATTGGCTATCCTAGTCTAAATTGGTTATTAAGAACATGTTAAACTTGAGTTTGTAAGATAAGGGGGGTTTTAGTCTAAAGCAACAAAATGAAATGCAAAATTTGTGGTAAAATATTTTTGGGGTTTTCAGTGATTGAAAGTATAGTTTGGATTAAAAGGGAGTATAATGAATAGACTCTTAGTGATGGAAACTTAACTATCCCTGCCTTGGTTTAGTTATGGGAGATTGATCGGACACGATTTTGTCGCCTTCCAGTTCGATACAAAATGATTGCTCCAAATTAATGCAGTATAGTGGGCAATCAATCATTCTTCTCAAGGAGCGGTTTATTGGCTATCCTAGTCTAAATTGGTTATTAAAAACATATTGAACTTGGGTATGAAAAGGGGGTTTTGGTTTATGAAAACTATGGTGCAATAACAAAACAATGCAAGAAGTAAAGCTTTTTGGTATTTTGGTTTAAAAATGGATTGGTTGAATTAAATCGAATGTATGGTGAGATAGGCCCTTGGTGATGAGAACTCAGCTATCATTGCTCTCAAAATAATATGGAAGTTTATAACTCTCTAAGTCTAGATAAAAAAAACCCCAAGCAATCACTTAGGTCCAATGCTTTAATTAATGAAAACTCATTTGGATCCAAGTTAATTACCACCTCTTAAAACATTGTTTAAAACCACTTAGAGTGTAATTGAATGGATGATGCAAATGCTCCAATGATTGTGAATCAACAACCAAAGAATCCAAACACACACATTAATTATCAACAATCATTGACAATTAATTGTACATAATGGATTAATCACAACTGCAATGCATAAATGTAATTCAGCATAAACACATCGTCCAAACCAATTACATAGTCTAATCACAAAATCACAAATATGTAATTAAGGTTACATGCAGTAAAGATTCCTAGATCTAGAAATGACTAACACAAGTTCAAACATAGATCAAGGCTATGAAATACTCCCCTAGTGTGCTCATGAACTCAAGCTTTATTCCCTCACCAAGAGACTAAGGATTTAGCCTCTCATTGCTTCCAAAACGCAGCTATCACTACATATATGTTCTGCCATGAGAGAAACTACAAAAAGGAGTGGAAAATATGGAGAAGAAGGTAGTGAAACTAGTTTGAATGGGTTGGAGGTGCAGAAAATGGTTGAGAAATGAAGAAAATGGAAGAGGAAATGG
>QFDD01004209.1:0-17813 GCA_006871305.1 Vachellia collinsii | reverse complement strand
TTGTATAAATGAAGTTTTGTAGGTAATTATTAATTATCCCAAAAGATCAAACCTTCAACCTCAAGAATAATGGCCCAACAACTCACTTTCCCAGAAGCTTTTCAATCCCAATGACAGACTTACATCAGCAATTACCAAAGCACACTGAAAAATTTCTTAGGGTAAGTCTGTGAACCAATATCAGCCTCCTCTTTTCCTCAGAGACTTTGAGAATTCCTAGGCTATGCACATGTCACGGACTTAATGACTCAATGGGTTGACTTCAATCTAAAATCTCATATTGAAAAAAAAAAAAATGGCGTTAACTGAAAGGTATCTCCAAGTTATTTTAAATTTAAAACTAATTCTTACCAGATTTAGAGCATAAAGGATTTTTACCTTTTCAAACAAGTATATTTTTAGGGATTCAAACTGGTATCATCCCCTTTATCACCTCAATTTGATCATTTAAGCATGATATCTCGAGTTTAACTTCATGTGCATGCAAATTAAAAAGAAAAAAAGAAAATATTTATGAGAGCTATTTCTTGGTGTGAAGTCAGAAGTGGGATGCCAATCGTGAGTAGCTGAGAGTGTTTGGCAAGGTGTGTGGGAGATGAAACGCATGCTTATGGAAAAAGCAACACTGGAGTCATTTGTACATCTCTGTTCAAAGAAAGGCATGATTAAAAAAACACAGGCCAAGTATGTATGGTTAACTAGAGAAAAACACAATGAGCATACTGATGTTATTAGTTAACCATATCAGTTTATTTTAAGTGACTTTCATAGTTTCAGATAAGTAGACGAGAAGGATTTTTTCTCAACTTATGTTAAAATAATTTTTAAAATGGTTTTAGGGATTTTCTAAGCAAACATTTCATCAAGTTATCGGTGAGGATGCCTCTCAAAAAGCATTTGGGGTCCCATTTTTCTTTTTGAGAAGGCCAAGTAGACATCAAGTTTGAGTGAGCTTTAAAGGGGGAGGCTTTATGGGAAATATAAGTGAAAATAATAACGGAAGCAGAAACTGAGCAAAAAGAGAATAGTTGTTTCTATAATCATGCCTCTCAAAAAGTTGTCCACCAGTGAGATCTGAAACCTTTGATTGAACGTATATAGAGCATTATTTAAGCACTTATGGGAAAGAAAAAGAAAAAGAAAGTATATGCACAAGTAGAAAGGAAAAATGAAGAGACAAAAATCCTTTATAGTGATAGGTTCAGTGAAAGTGAAACTCAACATTTGCAGCGAAAGGGAAAAGGGAGGGAAAATACCAACAGCTAGCTACCTCCTACCAAAAGGTGAAGAGGATTTACCCATTAATCTTCCTGAACATTTTCATTTACTTTCATCATTGGACAATGACAAAATATTCTCAGAATTCTTCAGGTCCAGACACTATCAGATGCTTGAAAATTGATGAAAAATAACCCTATTCATCAGCAGGAGCTGGTTGATTTAGATCAATCAGGCAAGGAACAACAGCAGGAGGAAGAGAAGGAGATTCTTGTTGGACCATTCCAGTGTTAATGTTGTTCTCTTGAAATCCACTACCTGCAAAATGGGACCTTTTGTGACCTCCCAATGCTTGGCCTGAACCGAAAGTTTTGTAGCAGATTGGGCACTCATGCTCCTTTGTTTTCTTTGACTTCTTCTTCATCACTTGCTTCTTGGTCTTGGTACTGCTCTTATTAGGCTTCTTAAAAGAAGAATAAGGGAAAGAATCAGAATCAGTACTGTCTGTGCTTTTCTCAGCACTAGCATATGATGATGATTCTGAGTCATACGAGTCTTTCTTCTTGTAGACTTCATGATTAGGAAAACTTGTTTTCTTCTTCTTGCAGGGAACTTGATCATCCAAATTTTTACCAACATATTCTTGTTTGGCACAGTTAAATGAATCACCAAACTTGTCTAGTTTTTTGGATTCACTGTTCCTGCTTCTGTTGCTGTTCATCATCTTCATCTTGCTGGGTTCATCAAAGACATCATCATAATCCTTAAATCCATACCCATCTTCCACTTTTGGTTGATTATTGTAAACATCGTTCCTGAGAACCCCATGAATTGAAACATTTGAATCTTCCATTTCGGAACCATATCTAGAATACCGAGAATCTGAAAACTTCATCTTCTTGTCCTTTCCCTCCTCCTTCACAATCTCATCAGAAGCGTTACTATAAACAGAGTTCTTAACCTTGTTCTGACCATCATTTATACCAATTCTGGCGTCAGCAGAGTGTGATTTGCCTTTGGCCTCTAAAATTGCAGAATAGTGATCAGAATTAGTAGACTCTTTGTCCAAATCATAACGACTTTTATGGCCATAAAAGCCCCTAGACAACAACATCAAGCAAGCTGCCACCTCTTCTACTCCCACTTCTTCTTGTTCAACCTCTGACACAGAAGAACAAGTTGGGTTATTAATACTTTTATTAAGGGTCACGAAGCTTGTTCTCTTCAAATCCTCTGGATCAGAAGTTTCAGTATCAGATTGAACATAATCCATCATTAAAGAAAATTTCTGCTTCCCCACTTTTTCACTAGTACTGTGGCACGCCATGTGACCACATAGAGCTTTCAAAGAAGAAAACCCTTTCCCACATTCTCTACAGAACTTCTCCTTATTATGATGTAAAGTGAAGAAGGGATGATTATGAACAGACCTCTTTGTATTTCTGGGATTCTTCTCTGTGAGCTCACAATAATCCTCCGATAAGCTTAATAAATCTCTCTTCTTGTTCCTCTTTCTTGAACCAGCAATGGCCTTATTTCTAGAATGTTGTTGATTCATGTGTGTTCTAATGTGACCACCCAGAGACTTCCCACTAGGGAACCTCTTGTTGCAGAACCTGCACACGAACTTCCTCGTCTCCTCCATTGATTGATTCACTTGAAGAATCTGATTCGATATATATATAGTATACACACACCCAGAAAACACCAGAAATAACAAGATCAGAAAACTATTGCAGGATTACCCATCTGAAAACCTGCAAGGACAGCATATTTGATAATCATATTTCTCACTGAGGACAAAACTCAAATGGTTGATGTACAGAGCAATGGACAAAAATCAGAATCCAGATCGAGCTCATAAGAAACAGATGACGAAGTTTCTTTCTTTTGAACCTGTGATCATCGGGAGGAGGAGGAAGAAAAAGAAGAGAATAACCAAAGTGTTCAGATGTGACAGTTCTATAAGTACAAGATCTGACCCACAAAAAGAGGACAGGCCCGGAAAATTTCGTCTTTTTTCTTAAAAAAATTTCAACTCCAGAAAATGTATAGTGAGAGCTCAGAAATTTGGTGGGTATGGGATTAAACAAAGTTCAAATTTTGAAGAAAAGGGTAGGTACTAGCAGTGAAGAACAATCAAAGGAGCTAAAGCAGAAGCCAAATTGCTTTCTCTTTTTAGTTTGTTGAGAATTCCATGCATGAAGGGTAAGGAAAGGATTAAGAAAAGGGCAAACAAGGATTGGTCACACGTGTGCTCCCTTGACAATCCTTCGCTGTTGAATTCTAGATAAGAATATGATTTGTTGTTTGTTTAGATCTCTTACCCAAAAAAACAATTTAGTAAAAAAAATTTAAAAAGGGTGAAAAGTCCCTCATGATAAAATTTATTCTCCAAAAGTACTTAAGAATCTGATGCAATTTTTTTCATTTATATAATATATATCTTTAACGATGTGTAAATATTTTTCACTTTATATATTATTGAAGATATATTGTACATTGTTGAAAAAGAGTTACATACCTGAGTTTTTAAACAAATTTTAGTACATTAGATTTGGGTAATGAAACAATGGGATTTTTTTAGCAATTTTTCTAAAATATAAAAGCATATTTACATTTATTTCATTAATAAATAAAAACACACAAAAATTCAGGAATGTTTTTTGAATTTTTCCAATTAAATTATGTATAAGTATTTTAAAAGGGTTTTTTTATTTGCTGGTAAAATTTGTAGACTAGCAACAGCTTAATTTGTAACATATGTGTATGTTTATGGAAAGAGGGAATTAAATGTACAAGTTACAACATGTGAAATTTATATGTCAAATTAGGTAATAGACATAGACATGTGGTGTAGACCAGAATTTGTGAAGTGCCTTAACTTTTGTTTGCGTCAAAGGTGTAATAATGATCAATGAAACAATTGAAAGGTCAAGAGGCTCCAAACATTATTAATATTGTTTGGAGCTTCTCACAATTTGCTTGTCCCTTCTTGGAAATGATATTTCTTCATTCATGCATTCTGGTTTTTGTATAAACACACACACACACACACACACACACACACACACACACACACACACACACACACACCCCCCCCTAACTCTATGTTGTAACATGTAAAAATAATAATATACTCCCTCTAGTCATAATATAAGTAACTTCAGATAATTCATCAAAATTAAGAAATGGTGGTTAATTCATTAAACTTATCTTAATTTTAAAAAATTTTCAACTTTACCAATATTAAATAAGGTTTTAAATGGAAGAGAAAAATACATGGAGTCACATTTAAATATTAATTATATGGAAAAAAATTGATAAATAAACATTAATTACCTTTCAAGTGATTTATATTGTGAACCAATGAATTCTTCTAGAAGTGATTTATATTATAAAACAAAGGTAGTATGAAATGGTGATGAGTGATTTATAAGTGCCTCTATTAGTGTTTTTTGAGTTTGAAGATATATTCTAATATTGGTGAGTCCTCTGTAACCAACTCACCTAAATTTATTTTGTATTAAAAATGAATTGATTTATTTTTGAGAATATAAATATTTTTTTGGATCGTCTGAATAGAAACAATTTTATATATCAAAATTACTAAAAGGACATAATTTTTATATGATATTCTATGGATAATTAAACATTTAAATTGCATGTCATATAATATTTTATATATTTAAAGAAGCTTCTACTTCAGGGAAAATTCACAAAAAAAATTCCCTTCAGATCTGAGATTCCCAGAAAGGTTATTTTAATAAGCAAAATGACATGTTAATCAAACGGTATGAATTTGAGATTTTAATATTTGTTTAAGAAGATGAAATTTCCTTTGAGAGTTTTTTTAAAATAGGGGAAGGCATGGCAACAATATGAGTAATGAAATCAAGTCTTGATTCATCTGTTTGTAGCCCTCCTTCAACATAATACTTCAAATAATCCTAGTTATAAATGACATTCTCTCTCTTGGGTCTCATCCTTTATATAAATAACAATTTTTGTTTGCCTAGACATTTAATGCACATTTTCCATTTTTATCCTAATTAATTACATGTCTCTCTCATCATCTTCATAAATAAGGATATGTTTAGAAAAAAAAAGTTATGTATTTTATTCATTTATTACTTTTAATTAATTTTAATTGCTAGTTCATGTGTAATTCATTGATTTAGGTAGTTGTTACTTATAAAAATGATGTAAAGGAATAATACCAATGCACTATTAAAAAAGTGACCTTTTGTAGCGGTCACTTCCATGTATTTGTAACTATTTTAACTGCTACTAGTAGACTTTATAGCGGTTCAATGAATCACTATAAAATCCACTCAACCGGTTTTACAATGTTGTATGGAATTGTTGCTCAAACGGTCAAACCCGCTACTAGTTTTTGTAATGCTTTAGAACAACTGCCTCAAAGGAGGAGGCGAAAATGGGAATCACAAAGAGATATTTGTAATGATTTTGTAAAATTGCTACTAGTTTAAAGAGCATTCAAGAGTTATCACTTTACATTTGTTTAGATTATAGAACCGTTAATAAATTATCAAAATTTGTAAAAGAAAGGCATTTTAGTCGCAGTCTAATGGGCACATTTGATGCGCAGGAGGTAAAAATTAAATTTTGCCACCAACATTTGTAGCGATACTAAAACCTCTACTAATGCCTACCCAAATTTTTATAGATTCAACTTCCTGTTATAATTTTGATCAAAAAAAACTTTCCGCCATAAATTACTTTTTTGTACCTTGATAATATTTTTTTAAAAATTATATTTTATTTAATTAATGAAATATTTAAATATTTTAATTAGAGTATTTAATTTTTTAAAATATTATGAGATTAAATTTAGTTAAAAATATAGCGGATATTGATATTAAAATATAATAACAAAAATATTAATTAAAATTAAATGGTAAGTGTTAATTATTGAGGCAGAAATTATGACTATTAAATGGTGGATATAAGATCCAAGGATAAATTAGAAATATAAATAACCTGGAAAAAAGGATAATATTATCACATTTAAAATTGTATTATAAAATAAATGAGAAGAAAATGAAATAATTACCAACTGTGAAAAATAAAAATGTGTAGAAGAACGGTGGAAGGGATGATGGAGAAGTTGATGTATGCTTCACGTTATGAGGTTTGCAGAATCTATAAAAGGTGTTGGAATCTCGCCAGCTTTTCAAGATGCAGGTTGTTAATTAGAGATATTAATCAGATGTTAATAATAAATTAGTTGAGATATTGTGATATGAATTTAGATAGTAATTATATCAATTCTATTAAATGCCAAATAATGCGAAAATAAGGGTAAAAAACTCGTAAATAAAGGGATCTGATTTAAAAACTTATCTCTAGATTCTGATTCAAAAAAAAGTTAATTAAACTTTTACAATACAACCGTATTATATTCAGAATACAAAACATAATTTAATACTTATAAAAAAACTTCTAATTCATCCATCAAATAATTGAGTACAACTTATCTTTGAATAAGAAAACTTTCTAAATCTGAAATAACTTAAAATATTTTTTAAAAGATATAATAACACGATATCATCCACTTAAATTAAATCAAATATATTAATAATATCATATTAATATCATAATTAACACCCATATATCTAAAATAATATTATAAAAAAATAAATTACTAATATATTCTGAAGATCTTAACATGATTCAAAATATTTAAAAGATAGATCAAATCTTCATAACAATTAACTAAATATAAAATAATCCCTTATTTAAATAATAAATCATATAGAAAATAAAAACAAAACAACTTAATTGGAAACCCCCTTAAAAATATTCTTTTATTTATCTTACTTCTTTTAACAGTTGAATGCAAAATAAAATATTTAATAAAATTGACATAGTTGCTAGATGTGGGTGGTTTGCTACCCTTTCTCTAATGTGCTGTGTGTTGCCATTCAATTTTGTCCCACTTCAGTTGAATGCCAAAAAAGAGAGTTGCATCATAAATAGAATTTTGAAAGTGAAAAAAAAAATAAGGAAATGATTATTAGTGAGAAAATAATATTAAAGTTTTTTTATATATAAATAGTATTAATTGACGATGTGATAAAACGATAGTGTAGCTTTTTTAAGTTACGATTACGAGTAATATATGATTTTTTTTAAATGCATATATATATAGATAAGCATATTTTTTTAGATGGAAAATAACGCAAGCAGCTAATTTGGTATGAATTTGATTCCCAGTGGTCTCAAACTAATGCCAAAAAAATAAACATTTTATTTATATTAGGATTTTCCAATTTTATGTGATGTCCCAGGAGGGACATTATATGAGGATTTTCTCATGTCTTATTATGGAAATGTTTTTGTGTGTGAGTCTACATGCACATTAAATAAGCACTACATTACAAATTGGACTTCCCTCCTATTATTAAAGTCATATTCTCTATGTTTATTGTGTGAAGGTTTCTTTGTTTTTTTATTGTAAAAAATTTAGACGAGTTGATTTCTGAAGTTTCATCAAGGTTAAAGCATTCTTTAGAGATCAGAAAACGCTTCCAGAAAAGTTTATAAGTTACCCATAAACAAAATCTTTATATCAATCACGTAATTTGAATTTATGATTTTATAGGTAGTAAAATTTTCTAATTACAAATTATCATGCATTCTATTTTTTTCCATGTGAATTCATAATTAAAAGACAATTTTTATTAAGAAACTAATAAAAAAAACGATATATATTGGACCTTTTATATGATAAATTCTGAAAAAATAAAAGAACAAGAGGAGAAAAATGTAGAACAAAAAAAAAAGGAGTATGTTATGTTTGGAACCATCTCAGGAATGGTTCAAAAATCACATTTTGACAAAAAAAAACATATTGTCGTTTTGGTCGAATCCATTTCATGATTATGAAACCTTAAAACATTTTTTTCCGTCTAATCTTTTAATAGATATTTTTATCACTTTTATCTTGCCCCACTCAAGAGATGATAATTTTTTTTTATCTAACTCTTTAAAACATTTTTTTTGTACTACTCATTATTCTAAAGTAACTTTTTATAATTTAATATTCTAAAATATTTTAGCAGCAACTAGTCATCCATACAGAATTAATTGGTTCTAATCATCATCTAATAATAGTTGACTGCTGTTATAAACGCTATCCAAAATAACCATGCCCTCATAGTAAAATTGCTACTGTTTTGAGATTTCTAAGGTATAATTGAATTTTGAAAAACTTCCGGGACATAATTGATCCAGAAGCGACGATACTTTTGAAATAAAATTGATGTTTAACCTTAAAAAAAATTACTTAATCATAATGAATACTACTAAAAAATAATCTAAAGTGTTGAATGGAACTTAACATGTTTTTTAACAACAGTATAATATGAATTTTCTTTTAAAGAGAAATTTGATTCAAAACAAAGAAGTCTCTCTAGAAACAAAGCAAGGCAGGAGAAACCAATGAAACAGAAAAAAGAAATAGAAAACGAAAAATGAAAAACAGCCTGCAAAAACAAGTTAGGAACTAAACACGAGGGAGGGAGCGGTATATAAATAGAAAAATAAAAAAAAATTAATTAAAAAATTTCTATATAAGGTAGTGGGAGTTTAACCTGTGACATTTTAGTTCAAAAATAATTAATTTTGTGTAAAGAGATAAGATCCCTTTAATATTTTTTTAAAGAAAACAATAAACTATGAGGGGTGCTCAATTCATGACTTATGGATCAACGGATTATTAATTGCATTTTCAATTACTTTAATTCAATAACAATAAAAAAAAATTACTCTCCCATCTGTGCCATATCCAACTTCAGATGTGAATGTCTGGCCTTGATAAAACAAATCAATAGTTTCTTTTTAAGATTTGAAAACGCCAAAAAAGTGAATCATTTGAGGGCCTACGTAGCATTGGATTCTAAACCAATAAATTAATAAAAAAATTAATATAAATTAATAAAAAAATTAAGTAATGTTAACTCACACGTGCCATCATATAATGTAATCTATTATACATTCTGAAGAAGCATATATAGATATGTCATTCTTTTCCCATGTAAAACAGCTAAAATCCAAAAACAGTGGTGAGCAAGTTGTATATGAAAATCTTTCAATATATCATATATTACTTCTTTCCTTTTCTTTTTTTTAGGTAATCCCAGATATCCCCACTTGCGTGTCAAATGAGACTAATCCCTTATTGTATTAAGATCCATTTAAGGGGTTGACAGCTGGTTTATAGGTTTGCTTCATTCACAACGGATAGGGATCGAACCCCTTCTCACTTGCTTAAAGAACGAGAGTACCTAGTACTCACGTCAACCCCGTCAAATTTATCATATATTACTTCTAATCGAATGCAATATAATTTTCGCTGCAAACTAGATTTTATATTTATGTGCAGTATGTGGGCACGACCTCCCAAGTAGAAGTATGATCATGTACATTGAGTTATTACTTCTTTTAACCAACTGCGATCGTCGCAACATGTTCAAGATTGGATAATCTATTAAGATTAAAAGGCATATATATCATTTCACTCTCTTCAAGATTCTTTATGATTCATGGGTGTGCACTACGGAGAAAACTGGCAGAGGAGAGAGGGAGGGGGAAAGGGAAAGGGAAAGGGAATTTTTGGATCTCAAGAGGCTCAAAAGTAGATGAAGAAAAATAAAAGAAATGATATTTCATTATTTCATTGTATAGAGCTACACTAATCTTATTACATTAAAGCAGGTCAAACAAATAAGGATTATGTATGTTTTAGCTAAAGCTGCTAGAAACATATGCTTAGAAGCTACCATGTGCCATAAAAAGCTCTAATCAAAATACATATGAAGTAACCAACCAACATTGCCATAAACACATAAAGCAGCAACATTGCTCTCAAAATAGATCTATCCCCCACCACCACCAGATCTCTCAATCCTTAAATATTAAGGGCCAATAATCTCTCAGATACTTGTGAAAATTTTCTTCTTGTTGATGATTTAAGCCACAGCAGGCATGTCCTTCAGCCATGGATCCAGAGGCTTGCCAATGGAATAAACAATGAACCCAATCTTCCTCAGCTTCTGTACATCCACAATGTTTCTGCCATCAAACACAAATGCAGGCTTCCTCATGTTGTCGTATATTCTCTGGTAATCCAGATTCCTGAATTCATCCCACTCCGTCAGGACGCAGATTCCATGTGCATCTTTTGTTGCCTCGTATGCGTCCCAAACAACAGAAACTTCCTTAACTGATGTTGGGCTCATAGGTTGGAGATGCACCGGGTGGTCCCAGTCGAACTTCTTCATCGAAAGGTCCCTGGAGATCTGATCCTGGGAAACCTGGGGATCGTAGATGCTCAACTTGGCTTTGTCTCCCAGCAGCCCCTTGCACACATCAATGGCAGGGGTCTCCCTGGTGTCACCGGTGTCTTTCTTGAAGGCAAAACCCAGAATGGCGATTTTCTTACCTGAGACTGTGTTGAACATGGAGGAAACCACCCGGTTCACGAATCGGGTTTTCTGGTAGTCATTCACCTTGATGACCTGTTTCCAGTAGTTTGCTACCTCGGGGAGGCCATTGCACTCACAGATGTAAATCAAGTTCAGTATATCCTTCTGGAAACAGGATCCACCAAAACCAACACTAGCGTTCAAGAACTTGGGGCCAATTCTCGAGTCTGTGCCAACTGAATGCGATACCTGGGAGATATCAGCACCAGTGGCCTCGCAAAGCGCGGACATGGCATTCACAGAAGAAATCCTCTGTGCCAGAAAAGCATTGGCAGCAAGCTTTGAGAGTTCTGCAGACCACAGGTTGGTGCAAAGGATTCTGTCCACAGGCACCCAGTGAGCATAAACATCTTTCAGAGCCTGAATGGCCTTCTGACCCAATGGTGTTTCCCTACCTCCGATGAGGACACGGTCAGGTTGAAACAGATCCTTGATTGCAGTACCCTCAGCAAGAAATTCTGGGTTTGATAGAATTGAGAAGTTGATCCCTTTCCTGTTGTGGGTAAGAATCTTCTCAATTGCCTCAGCTGTTTTCACAGGGACAGTTGATTTCTCAACCACAATTTTGTCAGATGTCGAAACATCGGCGATCATTCGAGCCGCGCTCTCCCAATAGGTTAGATCCGCTGCTTTGCCAGCCCCAAGTCCCTGAGTTTTTGTCGGCGTGTTAACTGAGACAAATACTATATCTGCCTCAGCAACATGCTTCTCCACATCAGTACTGAAGAAGAGGTTCTTCGATCTGCACTGCTTCACCACATCTTCAAGTCCCGGCTCATAGATGGGAAGCTGGTCGCTGTTCCAGGCATTGATCCTCGGCACAGAGATATCCACCACAGCTACTTCAATCTCAGGACACTTCAGGGCGATCACAGCCATGGTAGGCCCACCAACATATCCAGCTCCAATGCAACAAATCTTCACCATTTTTGCTAGCTCTCAGCAACCTATATCACACAAGAATTTCAACTCAAAAGGCACGTATATATAAACCCAAGGTAACTAATTACATTAAGAAACAAAGTTTAACAATTGAAGCCTCCAAGTTAAGGGGAACTGAGAAATTGATCCAAACAGATTTATGCTGCAGATAGTTTAGAAAGGGATTAACAAATGCGTACACTCAATAATATATAAAAAGAGAACGATATCTATGCTCTCAATATGAAGCAGAGGGAAATAAGATTTAGATCCAAGGTGTTCACAGCGAAGAAGAAGAAAATTCTCAAATGGAATTCATCAATTCCGGTGTTTAGCTCATACCGTGTTTCTAAGCATACATGCACATATAAGTACATCTTACAAAAGACAAAATGCAGAATTTAATCGTCCAGGACAATCTTAGCTACTAGATCTACGACAATTTACCTTACAACAGCCAACAGATCTCCTCGCAAAGGAACAATTTCAAACAACATACACAAATTACGCAGAACAATACAGCCATTTCAGAACCAAACAACAAAAAACCCAAATGAAACAGAAAGAGGAATGAGCCAATCCAGGCTAAACCCAGATAAGCAAAACGAGAAATCACGATCGCCCAAGCTAAATCTTACTGAAACCGACGAAATGAAGCGAATTTGAACAAACCCACGAACAGATCAATTACCTTCTGCCACTGAAAACCCTTGATTTTTTTTTTTTGCTCTGCCTTGAGATCGTGAAATGGAGAAGCAACAACACAGAGAGAGGGAGAGATAAAGAGATCTGATCCAGAAGAAGGTGAAAGAAACCTCACAGCTTCTTCTGCTAATGAATGAGGAAAAAACGAAGACGGGGTTGTGGATGTATATATAGATGTAGATGCAAAGACAGAGTCAGGCACCAACCCAGTCACCAGGATATTAACCACTCTGGTTTCCGTGAAGAAACCATTGCTAATACAACTGTGCCCAACACGTTTTTGGTTCTCGTAGTCATTTACAACCCAACCCTTATTAGGCATCCCTAATTAATTTAATCATTATTTAGTCAACAATTATGTCGTTTTCATGGTGCAGTAATAATTAAAAAATTATTTTTACTCTTTTTTATCTGTTACTACTTAGATCTGATATTTTTTAATAGATAAAATTTAGATGAAATGCTGATATTTATTATATCAAATTTTTTAATCACATATAACCCTATTTTTATATATTTAGATGATAATATTTTAAAATGAGAATATATAATTATATGTAATTAAAAAATTGATATAATTAACAAGGTTAGTATGATCTTTGGATCTCCCAAATTTTATTTTATTTATAGCATTAATTTTATAATTTAATAAAAATTTTGACTATTTTACTTTTTTTTAATTGATCAAAACCATTTATTTTAAATTTAATTAACTAAACATTATATTAACATAGCGGATATTTTTGGAACTTGATATGGTCTTTTGTTAAAAAAAAATTCTGATAAAAATATGGGGTATACATATTAATTAACTGTACTTTTTAAAAAAATAAATAGTGGTATTTTCTTTCTGAAGAAATTTTTTTTGGGGCAGGAACAGAAAAACCATCGTCCACCGACATAAAAACGGAATAGGTTGATAAAAAAAAAATAAAAGGGCAATTTGGACATTTTGTTCAATTTTCTTTCCTCAAATGAGCTATCTCACTTTCTATTATTTAAAAACCAATTAATATTTTTATGCTCTTTTTTCATTTGACATTTTACTCTCTTTTTTTAATTCCATATTTTACTCATATATTTAAGTATTGCTAAATGATTGAACCTGAGAAAAAAACTCTTTTAAAAATTTTTTTTTCCATTTTAAACTGTTAAAATAAATAGGCGTTAATTGTGAATTCCCTTTCTAAAATTTCAAAAGTAAACTGAAAAGCTGGTTCAAGTTGAGTAAAATATGTTCACTCACAGTCAAGTATTTCAATTAATTAATACAAATCCATTTTTTCAATTAAAAATATATTTTCACAATTTTTCCATTTATCCTAAAAGATATTTTGAATTGGGTGTAAATTGGATCCGAAAATCAAACACAATTCACCATATGCCTGGAAATTAATTTTTGAAAAAAAAGAGTTATCATTAATTAAATTAAAAATTTAGGAATTAATATTGAAAAAATAGTAAAGGATTTAATTAAACAAAATAAGGGGGGAGAGAACTTCTTGTTTTTTTTTCTCTTGATAAACCTTAAAGTCTCATAGAAGATATTCTGTTGAAGTTGTTTCACATTTGCGGATTTCCATGTGTCCTCCGGATTTTCGCTAACAGAATCACTTTTTTAAATTTTAAAACTTCCCATTAAAATTATGGAACAATTATTTTAGTAAAATTAAGAAAAAAAAGTTACATCCTTCACCTAGGTTTTAATCTTATCTCATACCCACATACTTTGCAAATGATAATCTTTGTGTCAATTATTATTGTTTTAAAAATTTAAAAATTTCAATTTGGAAATTTTTTTATTATAAAATTAAGGATATTAGACTTATAAAATTATTAAAAAAAAGTATTTTTATAAAATTAAGAAAACAAGCTAAATTTTTCTGGACTACGACTAAATTTATATTGCTTATTAGAAAGTTAATAAAATAAAAATGATGTGACACCCAAAGTTCCTATGAGAAACAGAATATATCATTATAAAGGAAAAGAAAGATGAGGAAGCTTTAAAAAGTTTCTTACGTTTTTTTTCCCCTTCAAGTGAGAACAAGGTTGGCATAGCACATGAACAGAAGCTGGGTAACATGGAAGAAACTTTATATATATATATATTAAACGTGGTAAATGAAATTTGATGTGTTCAAAATATTATTTGAAAAATAATAAATATTACTTGTTATGTCCCTGTAAAGAGCATATGGCTCTAATACTACTATTTCTAGCCTGCCTCTGATACCACTAATACCACGGGTAAGTTAATATATATATATATATATAGGAGGTTATGTTTTTTTAATATTTGTTATGGTTACATGAGTTGGTGTGAGAAGAGTTAACTTCAAGTTTGAAGACTTCATAATGTCATTATTGAATCCGTTTTAATTAGCAGTGGAAATTACTTTTTCAATGTGATTTATGGTTTATAAGATAAATATGTAAAATGAGTTTTATCTTGACCTACAGAAATGTACTTTTATAGTGTTATGGCAAATATATATTGGAAGCTGATGATATTGTGTGTGCCCGTGATGTTATTATTGAAAATTTTAAATCTAAATAATTTAATTATGTGGAATAATTTTTTGAGAAATTAATATGATGCACAGCATTTTTGATAAAGTGGGAAGTTTTACAAATTCACTTAATTGCTTTCTCATATCATCAAAAGTATATCCATCTATCTAGAACTTAATTAATCATTTATTTGTTGGCAAAAAAATAATTATTTATTAAAAAGTGTAATAATTAAAGGAGAACAAAGTTAAGGGAAAAAAAGAAAGAAAGAAAAAAACACTCAATTCACGTGCCTACATATATCTATAGTTGCAGCAAAGGTGTTGTTTAACAAGTGATTTCAATAAATAATAATGTGAGAATGTTAAGTTATTATTGATCTCAAAAATGCACTTTTCTTCTCTTCCACTCTTTTATTTTACCTTTTTAAGTTTTAAGCATCCCTTGATTTATTAGTTGGCTAACCATATAATCAAAGCTATTTAATTTTCATATTTGTTAATTTAAAGAAATTATGTACCAAACATTGTAACCAAGTCGTTTTCATTATTCAGCACTGCTAGGCTAGGTTTGCATATCCTTATAGTTTTATGCTTCTTATGAAATTTGTTGTTTCAAATTGTTTATTATTTTTTTTGGAATTATCTTATATTCAGTTTTAAAATAATTATTTTGAAAATGACAATTTACTATATACTCCTTATACAATTTTTGTTTGGCGTAAATTCGAGATAATAAGTTGATTAAAAGAAGTCTCCAAGAAGCATGATTGTTTCTTCAATGTACACAATAAAATAACCAGAAAATTGTTGAAAAGATATTCCATATTACAAAATTTACTATTCTAAGATACTTGAAATTTGTTTGGATATCCTTTAGTCTTGGGTTCTCTTCTCTCTTTTTTTTAGAATCTCATCTCAATCATTAAATAAAAAAATGGATAGTTCACTTTTATTATTTTATAAAATTATAAAAAGAAGAAATAAACAAACTTAAAATATTAAAATATAATCTACATCATTCACAACTACAAAGCATACAAAGTAATAAAATTTCAGTTCATAAAATATTATGATACGAATGGTATCCAATGTTAAATATGAACTATTTATTATTTAATCTAAGGGTAGAAATAAGATTTTGATAAGAAAATAAAAGAAAGAAAAATAAGAGAATCTTCTTCAGATCCCAGTATAACTATAATATACTTTAGTAGATGTAACTCATTTTTTAATTGTGTGCAATGTATATCTAAATATGTGCAAAACAGAAGATCTTTTAATTTAACTAAAGATATATTACACATCCAAGGGAAGATTTGCACTCACTTAATATGATATTTAGATGTCTATTAATCATTTCTCTTATTTTCTTTTTTCATTATTCCATTGACATAATTGGATTTAAAAAATAAACGGTCAAGATTGAATATTTTAATATAGCATAATGATTATAATATTACTACTTTTGTATTCAAATACTTTAAATAGTAAAAGAAAATACCATAACAGTACCAAAAAATAAAAGAAAATATCATAATGCTACAAAGAAAAAAAAAGTATTTACCATAATATTATACGGGAAGTTGTTCTTCATAAGAATGATTTTAAATACATGAAGAAGTCATCCTTGGAAAGAATGACTTTATATTCTACATGCCTCATGCTTGCTCCCTCACTTCATTTCTGCTCTCCCATTCTCATTCTTGCTCTCTTTCTCAGCATGCTTTCACTTCATTCCTCCTTGATTTTTTCCCTTTCTTGTTTCATTCTTCCTCCTCTTTATCCGGCATGCATCTCACTTGTTGATCATGTTGGGGTGGTCAGTATACCTCTCATGTTCCAATTTTTTTTTTTTAAAAAATAGTATCAAGTTCTATTTCATAATCTGTTAGTTTGTAATATCTAATTTAACTTCTCATTTATTTTATTGATTTTTAATTAGGTGGTGAATGATGGGTTCAGCAATTTCGAAAATCAGAATAAGTACCTCTATATTTCAACTGTAAGTAGTAGTATCCTTTATTATATGGTAGTATAGTTCAGTTAGTTTTGATTGATATTCTTTCAAGTTTTTGACTATTTCTCTCAGTCTTGTGTCATGGGATATGGAAGTAAATTTATATCCATTTTTTTTCTGAATGAGACAAATAAATTTTTACATTTTCTTTGAAGTTTGAAGTTGTGGAGTTTTTATTGAATATTTGAATATATTTATTTTTTTTTTGGAAATCTTATTTGTAGACTTATATTATTTGCCAAAGACTAGTTCACCCCAAAAGTTTATAGCTGGTAGGATAAAACTAGAATGATAGATTTATATTTTCAATATATCCGCATATGTAATATTTTATAGATAATATTACATATGGTCAAAGGACAATTCTCTTTCATTTTGTTTTATTTACTGGAATTTTCCAGATTTGTATATATACTTTAAAAGAAAAACGCTTGGAAAAAAGATTTTTTTTAGAGAGTGGGAAGGGGGGGGGAGGGAGAGAGGATGATGAAAGAGAAAGGAGGTGGAGAGTGTGAGAGTGAGATGATGAAAGAGAAAGGGGGAGGGTAAGAGAGGGGGAGAGAGGATGATGAAAGAGAAAGATGGATGAAGAGAGTATGAGAGAATTTAAAAGTTTAGGCTTTTTTTAATTGTTTGAGCACATTTCATAAAGTTTTAGATGCCCACCCTCCCTTACTTTCTTTAGATTTTAGCTATGCTAAATTCATATATGAAATATTTTATATTATTTAAATCATACAAATTTTAATATTGCTTTTGTAATAACAAATAAAAAAATGTGAGACAAAACCCTTAACCAATTGCCGCACTTTCACTCCAATATAGAAGTTTTTTAGATAAAATGATTGATGATGAGATAAATTGGCAGCCATATAAATCTCTTGAAGTGCGCCAACTAATCCCATAATATTATTTAACAACACT
>QFDD01004208.1:0-17666 GCA_006871305.1 Vachellia collinsii | reverse complement strand
AAAAAAAAAATGTCTTCAAAATTGGAAATCAAACAGGCCCATAAATTGCAGCAGTTTTACCTCCTGAAGCCATTTGAACACAGGAGGAACTTCCCATGAGTCCTTGTATATATTGGCGCCAAGGCCTTTAGGAAACACTCTGGGTATGTTATCTGTGAAACCACCACCAGTGATGTGAGCAATCCCTTTAACCCCTCCCTTGCTAACTAAGTCAAGCACCTGAAATTAAGAAAGAACTCTCATTTGTCATGAAAAGAAATGTCTTCAGGCACTTAAAAAAATAAAGCACGCATTATCAAAAGTCATGAAGATTATAACCCTTTTAACATAAATAACAGTTGGGGCCATTAGAGCTTCTGCTATTGAAACATCTCCACCAGGAAGTTGGTCTTGCAATGAAAGACCACTTTGAGCAAGCACTCTGTAAATATATATATATATATATATATATATATTAATACCAGTCAAGAATAAAACAAGAAGATGAAACAAAGTTGCAAAAATCTAATGGATTCTTTGCACAAATCTAACCTCCGTACAAGAGAAAAGCCATTAGAATGAACTCCACTGGATGGGAGGCCAATAAGAACATCACCAGCAACTATGTTCTTGCCATTGATCACAGAGTCCTTCTTTACGATGCCAACTGCACAGCCGCTAAGATCATACTCACCTTCTTTGTAAAGACCAGGCATCTCTGCAGTCTGAAAAGATACAAAATCAACTTTTTGCCTCAATAAAAGTGTTACAAACCGTATCTCACCCAAAAAAAAAAAAAAACTGTTAAAAACCGTAGTGTATATAATGTCAGATGCAAGTGTGAGTGGGTGAGCATGGAAGAAGGTCCCTAAATCTAATCCCAGATCTTTTGAATACTCATCTTTTAGACACATACTGAAGACTTATACTTCATCAAGGAAAAAATATTTTAATAATAGATGCTTTAGTTATCTGGTGAGGCCTAAATTTCTCTTCATCAACTGACATCTTTGCAAGATTAATGTACAACAAACTAAATACCTGCTACAAATGAGAAAGCAAATTATAAAAATTTTCAATACCTCTCCTCCTAAGAGCACGCAATCAGATTGCTGGCAACCATCAACGATTCCTTTTATAACCTGTATTATATAAAATTAGGAATAAACATGATAAACTTCTATTCTGTTGATAAATCAATAGTTAGTTGCTGTCTCTTGTACATGAAGAAATGGTGGCTAGTTTTATGCGACTGTATGCACATTTATTACTACCTTTTCAGCAACATCAACATCAAGGTGGCCTGTGGCAAAGTAATCAAGGAAAAATAGTGGCTTTGCCCCAGAAGTAACAATGTCATTGACGCTCATTGCAACCTTAAATAAAGAGCATAGTCAAAAGACAAGTATTTAACCAACACATGATTTTATTATTGTGAAAAAAATCCAGTTGCCAACCAAATCAATCCCAATAGTCTCATGAATTCCAGTTTCAAAGGCTAGCATCACTTTAGTGCCCACACCATCAGTGCCTGCAACGAGATATGAATCGCCTGTCCAAAAGAAGTTGGCTAGTCTCACTTTATTGAAACCTATTAGAAGGATTAATCCATGGTTGAAAGAGAAAATACCAAGAGGGAAGAGACCACCAAAGCCTCCTATTCCTGGTGCCATTTTTGCTATCCTTCGTACAAGTTCTGAACCAGCATCAATATCAACACCAGCATCCTTGTACGTAAGACCTTGGTTATTGTTCAAAGCACCAGCTACAACACTATCCCTCGACATAGGTTTTATGTGGCTGCACCAAGCAGCTGATCCAATTCTCAATTCTCCAACTGCTCCACTTTCTGATACAAATCTGCCACCATTGCAGCTACTTGTATATAGACAACTCTCACTGAACTTGTTAGACCTTGGTCTGATGGAAACACCAGGAAAGCAATGTGATAGCTCTGCACAAGCTCCGATACTCATAGCTGTTAAGAGGAATTTGTGTGGCTATTATAAAGAGCATAAAAAAAGTAGGAGAAAGACAAATTGTATTGCTGACATAAGGAAAGTAAAATTTTTAAATAAAAAATAATCGCTACAAACTGATAATTGGAGAGAAAGATGAAAGTGAAAGTAGAAGAGTATAGACCAACAGGATGAACAAAATATACTATATTTGGATGTTGCTAGAGCAAGACTGCTATTAGAATGGACTTCCAATGAGAAATGGAAGGATTCAAAACCTAATCCTGTGGAGGAAAATGACAGTCAAGACGGCAAACAAACACAGCCGCTGCTTGCTCAAATTCTGTAATTAATTTGCATACATTGCAATCTGCCAAAATTCTGCATTTAATTTGGTGTTCAAATTCAACTCTTTCAGGAGAAGATAAGACAGAAAATTGTTAAATTATCCTCTACCATTCTGATATATTGAGATCACTCAAATCAACAAGATCACCCAAATCTTGAACCTCTACCCATCGAGTTGTAGATGCTTTCGACATAGAAACATTGAAGTCCAGTTAAACCAAAACTAGCGCCAGATCTCCAGAAAATACATCATGTGCTAAGTGAACTCGTTCACAAACATCAAAATTTAACTTGCCATACTTATCCAAGTCAAGAAGACTAAAAATTTCTACACCATATGATCTTCTATCATCTAGAACGTATAATAAAATTGCCAATCACGGTTATGTCAATAAAATTTCTCACTCTCCCATTTCTAACCGTATTCCACGAGTTTATTCATCATCTTACAGAAAATAATCCCACAATTTGCAAGGCCCACCACGATAGTTGTTACATCATGGCAATTATTTTGGGAACTTGATTTCCATCATTCATTTTTTACGGTGACATAAACTTGGTACTTGTCAAAGGGTTGAAGAAAACAAAACCAAATGAACAAGATCCTCTACAATGTTGATCCAAGCTCAATAAGAAAAATAAATAAGAAAGCTAGAATAAATCTAAATACATCCACCAAAATTTTCAGGAATTATAAATAAGTTCCATAAAGCACACACTGACCCTCTCCCTATCTCTTCTTTCTCGTTTTCTTTCTAAGTCAGCTCATAAGTTAGGTTCTAATCATCCCAGGCAACAATCACTCTAATTCCAGCCATGAAAAAGAATACTTACCAAAAGTGTTCTTCACTGTTAAGTTCTTCAACACTCTGAAGCCAAGCTCCAAGTCGAAGTGCGGCTGCGACAGTGACGAGCTCAAAGTAGAGAAGTAGAAGGAGTAGGGAGAGGAGGCGCCGGAGAAGTTGACGGAAATGGACGCCGAATTCGAGCTCCCCCACCAAGTGCGACTGCGACAGTGACGAGCTCGAAGAACTGAAGAAGAGGAGGGCCAGAAGGAGGCCGTGTTATCGGGTTCACGGTTTACAAAATCATTTAAAAAAAAACAATTTAATAGAATTCACGTTCCAACCCATTAAAATCACTTAAAATGAAATAGTGTAAATACTCAGTTTACTTTTATTTTATTTTATTTTTTTGGCTAATTTACCAATTTTTCTGGCAATTTTTTATTATAAGATGATGTTATTCAAAAAGTTTTAAATTTTTTCATTGAAGTTCAAGTTTCCAAATTGTACCCAACCATTATGAAGTTAAATTTGATTATCAGCTGACCAATATATTAAGCTAACAGATTTACATGTCATTTACGTCATTTTTGTTTTAAGTTAAGATGTAAACTTGTTCAAAAAGTTTTTAATTAAGATTAATATTATCCTAAAAGTTTTCAAATCATATCAATTTTATTGTGGTTGTTATTCGGATTTAATTTGATTGTTAATTGATCAAATATGTTTAGTAAGTCCACATGCCATCTATCTCATTTTTATAAACTAGATTTACAAATGAAATTTTTTTTTTCTAAATAGCCGAGAAAATCTAATAGGTCAAAACATCTTTCACTGCCATAAAGAAAAAGTCAAATAGATACCCATGATGTGGTATCAAAAAGTCAGCTATATATCTACCACAAATTTAGCATATGCCTTTTGTTCTAAACTACCCAAGCAGGGTATGTGATAGAATTGATGCTCATTGCCTAAACTTTTTCTTGAGCTGAGATGAAAGGAAAATTCATTTGCTAAAAAACAAATGCCCTTTTCCCACCTCTTGTCAAATAACTATTAGAGATTGATTCAATTGGTAAAAAATTGATTTACAACCCATAAGTCATTGAATTCAAATTCTATTACTGATATATGAATTTTATTTGTAAGCGATATATAAGTATTTATATAAGTGCTTTCTGAGGTTATATAGGTACTTACAGATCGTTTAGATCTTTGTGAATCATAAGGATTCAACTCATCTAAACTTTTTTTGCAAAAAAAAAAAAATTATGGTAAATATAATCATCCCTTTTCACTCCCCATCCCTTATAGCGTCAACCTTAAAAATCTAAATGCATTAGCCTCTCACAAGCTTCAATTGTGTTGAAACCTTACTACTCTTCAATGATATGGAGAGGAATTATTAATGAAACTGCTCATATCATAGCAAATTGAAATTGAGAGTGGGTAATAGCTCCCTGATCCCAGTTAATCACCCCTTATGGTAGCCCCATGTAGCAAGGTTCAGTACCTTTCATGAACCAATATCATGTTGCTGTCCTCTTAATGAATGCATGCTCCTTTTAATTAGAACCATGTTCAGTATAATGCTCCATTGATTGTAGAGTCGGTTCTAAAAGCACTCATTTCATTTATCAATGTATCACTTCTAGTCCTTCATATAAGAGTTAGTTGAGAGTTGGATTTATTTACAAATATAAGACATTAATCCACTTTATCTTCTAAATTTATAATTCCGTTCCCAAAGTATCCATCTTTATTGCATAGATTAAAGAATTCCTATCTAAGATTACTCTTGATGAAGGTTGGCATTTTAAAAAAATCAACCCGTATATGTTATAAACAATTAATATAACCAATTTTTTTAATATTTTAAAATTAGTCATATATCTACCTTTTATATTAAGAACATAAGATAATAATACATCAGTTGTTCTAGCAAGATAACACTTTTGGTGTGTTAAAGATGGATTATAATGATTTTTTGAGGTTTTGATTCTCACATTACATGTTTAGATTTTGGGGATGAAGAATTAATAAAATATTATTTTATCCACATTTAATATTCAATAATGCAAATAAACTTATCTCTAGTGTGATGATACATGTATTTAGAAAAAAAAAAGAATAATAATATAAATTATTGGTTGTTTAACTTTACATTTACGGTAGCAAGGAGGGGGGGGGGTTACTACAAGTCACATGGTGGTCCTTGACCCCAGCACAGTAACAACAAATGAGCTTTCATGAATTAAATCAAATTGATAATGATACCGTAATCTTCAAAGTGAGAGCAAAACTATTATGAGAAAGTTTCAAATAGGAATGTCAATACAATAGATAATAAAGTATATCCTTGATGGTTAATTACTTAATGTTAAATAATTGTGATTATTTATTCATGTAAACACAAAACTATGGTCTTTGTCCAAAAAAAAAAAAAAAACACAAAACTATGGTCATGCTTCGCAACAAAAATGTCCTTGATTGACTCGATTAATTAGGATAAACAAATAACGTTCTTTCCATTTCATTGGGCTATTCATGCAAATATTTTATTCCTTCCATATTTTTCTATACATCTCAAGAAGATTTAAATATTAGAAATTAAAGTATCATTATAAGAACTTCTATGTCATTATTTAAATCCTGCACTATTATACCTGAAAAGTTATCTAGTTCCTTATAGTTTATACTAAAACTAGCAGCTAAATGATGAATCCATTATAATAGGTGGCACACGTAGTTTTTGTTGAACTTTGAAGATTGCTTTGGAGGATGACACAAGAAATCTCTTAATATAAACAATACAAGGTCTCTCCCTCATTTCAGGAACAAATTTCTTAATTTCTGCAATCTTCCGATATCATTCATCACTTACGGCTTTTACAAATTAAAAACTGTTCCATCAGTCTCTTCATGTTGTTGTCTTCTTCATAATTCAAATGAATCTCATGGACCTGTCTTTCTCAGATGAATTTTCCTTTAAAAGTGCAGGAGCTAGCACTAACAGCAACCAAGAAAACACCATGTTCTTCTACAGTGCGCCAACTAGTCCTAGCTTCAGATTCAAGACAAGTTCACTATATGGTTCTGATCTTGATGAAGGCGAATTCGAATTTGAAACCAGTCGTCGCTTCCTTGGTCCTTGTGATTTTGAAACTCATCAAAGGAAAGAAGTTGAAGAAGAAGAAGAGAGGAGAAGTGGGGATTCATTATTGCCTTCCATGTCCTTTGCTGACGAGCTTTTTTGTGATGGTAAGGTCTTGCCACTGCCTCTTAAGCTTCCTCCAAGGCTTCAAAATGGAAGTGGCAGTAGCAAAACAAGTGCATCAAGCTCCACGGCGTCTTTGTCGCCAAGGTCGTTGGGGTCCTCGTTGAGGCGGACGTTTTCAGGGAAAAGTTTGTGGAATGATGATTTTGATCCTTTCATGGTGGCTTTGAAGGTTGTGAGGGAAGAAGAGAAGAGGGGGAAACCAAAGGAAAGAGAGAGTATTAGAAGGAGCAAGTCAGAATTACTAATTAGAAGTAAAGGCCCAAATTATGGCCCATGTGAACTGGCCAGTGGAGACCCAAATGACCGATTGATGTCAGCACCAAGAAGACCAAAAATAGCATTAAGTGAGCCCAAAGGATTGGAGTTTGCAAGGAAAGCCAGACTAATTGGGCTGGACAAGAATGGGCTTAGTGGTCTTAATGGGCCCAACAGAAGAAGCAAAGAAGAGAGTGATGGTGGTGGGGCTCGGAAAATGAAAAGGAGGAGAGAAAAGATAATGAAGTTGCTATTTGGGAAGGTAAGTGCTCATTACAAGTTGATAGATCAAAAGGATGAAATAGTTAGTAAGGTGACAGTGACATTTTACAAGCCTAGGCTGCTTCTTTGTTTGGGCTGTGGAGGAAGGTATGTTAAGTGATTCAGAAACAGTGTTATTGGGAGCTCAATGATGCAGATAGCAGATAGATTCTCTGGTGTCACTAAGTACTGCTACATCAGCTTTATCCATTTGATTGGGAAAAGTTTTTTTAGACTATCTTCCATCGCAGAATGAATTAATGATAATTTTCTAAATTTTACATTTTGAAAAATGAGTTTATCATTTAAAAATCTAAAATAGAAAACTTTATAAATGACCTGTCTGATTACATATTGAGAGTCCAAAGTCTCATTTCAGCTATTGAGTTGATTTCATTCTTGCACAAATTATGACAGTTATTATTTATTTATTTTTTGTATAATCAACAGTTATAACACAGGTTTAGAAAGTGAATTATTTGATACAATTTTCTTTCAAGGCACTGCTTGAATTTTGGATCTTCCATTGTAGATTATTAAAATGATTTCCATCACCTATCAATTCTTCTTGCTAATGGAGTTGAAGTGGTTAATGCATATATAATGGCATGGTTCAACTATCACACAATGATGATGTGACACTTAACTGTATGATTTTTAAAAAATATTTTTATAGAAAATATCCAACTTGTCCAAAAAGTATATAGAAAATTTTCAATACCTGCCGGCTTATCAATGTTTATCAATCAACTTACTGTCAACCTAAAGATCATTAACGACAAAAGTCATTTCAGCCAATTATAAATGGAAGTCAATAATAGAAGATTAGATTAAGAATAAATATCTTGATCAATCAAATCATTATGAAAGTTCCATAGAATCCTTCTATGCAATGTTCATGGAGGAATCACAAGATGCTTACATCTTCATCTTCATTGCAGATCACAGAGGATTCTAAGACTTATTTATAGTCTGGAACAAAGTTTAATTGTTGGAGAGACAGACAAAGCATTCTACAAGCGCATTGCTAACAATGATTCATTTTCACATAATTATTGTCAGAGAGAACTATCTTGAAGCCCAGTGTAAAAGATCAGAAACTAGATTCTATGTATATAGTGGAATGAATGTTTCTACATCATTTAAAGCATAAATGAAAAAGTAATTTACATTGATTGGAAATCACATGAATACATTTTCCCCATGAAAAAATTGACCACAATAATACAAGTGTGGGAGGATTAAAGAAGAAAAGTGCATGCACTCCATTGTGCATTTTGTTGAATGAGAGAAAGCTGCTCACTTCATGTTCTACCACCCCCTTTTGCCTCAGAGACAATAAGAGCAAGTTTCTAGCTTGAATCTAAGCTAACAGTGGGGGAAAAAAAAAGTACTGATCTGTTGCAGTTGCTGCTACTCCAAGGCTTGTGTAGGCCATAGGCGTTTCCACGTGGCAATCTCACTCTCACTGTAAATCTTTCTAATTCCTCCATAGAATCCATCAGCCTCATTACCCTCCTCCCTATGGTTCTTCCTACTGACGTTTGTTTGTCTCCATCGTGAGCCGGATGTGTACTGGTTGAACTCTAGCACAACTGTGTCTGCAGCAAAATTCATTCAGCATCATCAAGCAAGTTATGTTTCAACCGTCAGAAGTTATAACAATTACAAGGCCTTATGCCATAACTCCTGCACAAGTGAAAAATGATATCTCTCCCCTATTTCCAGCATTTCTTTTTTCACATTGTTTCACTTTTATGAGATCGTAAATTATATATAACAGGAAAAGCTTCTTGTAACAGGAAAATTGTTTGATTCCAAACAAATTCATTGCAGGCAGATTGCTCATATTAGTTATGATAGATTACACGATATTTTAGCGAAAGGTTAAGGTGGTTAGACAGTTTGCCCAAAATATAACAGAAAAGTAACAAATGTGTCACTTGAAAAAACACCAGAATGAAATAATCCCAATGCCAAAAAAATAAAAAAGAAAGAAAGAAAGAATCTGAAGGAGAAATAAGTTTAAGAGTAGAGGACATTCCACTAAACTCATGTTTTGTTTCTTGGCTCAACGACAAATGGGAAAACTATCTAACGCGTGTCATCTAAGTGGCAGAATATCCTATTTACCTACACAAGAAACACACACACTGCTCACCGATGTGGGGATTGAAACCTATCCTCAGTGAAGGCGGGGCCTATCCACACAGCAGCCATTCCCACCGCAGTTTCACACAAAATCGCACATGCCATGGCCATGTTTTTTTGGAAACACAATTCCACTAAGGTCATGTATGAAACCATTTAGGAAACACAATTCCTGGAGGGCCCCAGTGAAAAGAGGCAAGAATTACCATTTTCATGCCTATCCAAGGAACCAATAAACAGAATTCCACCAAGTGACATAGGAACATGACAAAGGGAGTTTTTCCAATGAAATAAGAGTTGAGGCAGAGAGATAAGAACAATCTCACTGAGAATGGAATTGTTTTGTACACATGATATTCTTTGCAAAGGCATAAAACTTAACAGATTAGAATTGTACTATATGGAAGTGCTTTCTAGAAAAAGCGCAATAAGGTGCTGTTGACTAGAAGAAATGCTTCCATGTATTATACTTTTACTAGTACATCTGTCATCTGAAAATAAACAGCCCAACAACTTTACTGAAGTTTTATCTATTATTGTATCCCTACCTAACAGATGAACGAGGACTAGTTTCCAATATTAATCTTACTTAAGATGTTATTGTTATCTGTTGGGACGGCAAAGTTTGATAGTTACCTCAACAGAAGGTTGCGGGCAATCATGGCCACCTTACAAAGAGATCAGAAAAATGGAAACAGAAGTTGGAGGTTTGTAATAATTAGGGTAGCCCCAGTGCCCCACATAACATAAAGATTCCTACTAGATTTGAAACAGAAACTTATAAGGGAAATTGAGTTCTTTTAGCATAGTTGGCCATTAAAGAATCCACTGAGACATAAGTTATCAATGTGTTGGTGGCAATGATGACACACTGACCATGATATGTCCAGGGGACCATTCCAATAGCATAACAGGTGGTCCACGTTTAATGTATTAAAACCATGAAGATAAAATAGCCTAACTTCTGGTCTCTTCCATCAAAGTAAACTTTTATATCACTTCTTCCCTTTATGTCCTCCATAATTTAAAAAAAAAAAAAAAAAGATTTTATAGTTTTTGATATTTATGTATGAAACTTCGACCTTCACTTAATTCCTCTATTTCTCATCACCATAAGGGCAGAAATATTCTGCTTTTGCACATATTATACCCAGTTGCTTCTTAAAAAATTATAATTCATCTTACACCCTGCTACAATCAACTGTCATGCAGTAAAACCATATCGTTTTAGTGATACGCTGGATAATCATAGACAGGGTATGATTCTATTTTAAAGGAGGAAAAGAACGTCAATTAAATGAATGATTATAACAATCATCTAACATGGAAATGAGATGAATTTACCACTATTATGACAATGGCAGTAATGTGCATTCCCATCACATGATTCTAAGTGACCAACAACACCATACCACCAGCCTGCAAGAAAGGTATATCTCGTCATGAGCCAATTAATTTAAGGTCGATGATGCAATTCCATTTCTGCAGAATATACACCACATTTACAAGTAGCCGTTCGGCTGTGCAAAAATAAAACTTCTTAAAGGAAACAATACACTTTTCCTTTTAATTTTTTGTGTTTGACCCACACTAATAATGTTGTTAAAAGTGTTGAGATAAACTGGACCAAACACTAAATTAAGTTATATGTTAACTATATTAAAAGATTAATTGCACTGCCAAACAGGCCCTAAAACAAAGATACAAGGAAGTTATGGTCTGAAAATCTCTGACACAAGGCGGTTTCTAAACTAACAAAAGCTAACATGATGAGTAAATGGAAGTGCAAATATCTTGTTGACCCTGTATATGTTACCAAGAAGAAAGGTATGAGCTTCCTAACAATCTAAAACCACTTCCCCTCCCCCCTAAAAGATCAAAATAAATAAACAAGATTGAATGTAGAAATACATTTTGTTCTGGGCTAAAAATATTAGATATAATCACCCCCTTTACCGTACCTTTTACTTCTCCAGAAGAAAAGGCTAATTGACTATGGCCCCGCATTCGATACGTTTAAATTGTTCTTTTACTGGTACCACAGCTTTTACCAACCAAAGTAATGAATAGGAGAACGAGAAGACCAAGATGGAGAGAGGAACAAACCATAAGGGAATTCTTTGTTTTTCCTCCATTGAATCTCTATATGATCACCAGGATGCAGATCGTACAAACAGTCAGAAATATGAAGATCGTGAGGGGAAGTATCGGTTGGCGGAGCTCTTAGTCTTTCCCATGTGATGCCATTCTCTATTGCAATTGTCCTCCTTCCATGAGGAGGATACCTGTAAGACAATATCAATAATTAAATCGTACCACCAGATCCAAATTCATGTTTCCTTTCTCCTGTCATGTTTTCCTTGTGCAAACTCTTCCCACATCTTATCAGGAAGCTTATCACACACATCATTGTAGACTATGAAATTAATAAATGAATGATCACAAAAAGAAAAGGTCTAATTACCTGGCCTGGAAGGTGTCTGTGTGACAATCATAGGTCAGCTCAGCATCATAGCAAGATAACACGAATCCAACATGACCATTCTACACCACCAACATCAAATGTAACTTTGTGAGAAAACGAAATCCTCTAAGTTAAGCAAGAATCCAAGAAACTTTCTATTTTAGTTTTGTGCCCATCCCGGGGCGGTTATCATTTTTTAACAGAAAAATCACTAATGCAACTTGAGAGCAAACAAAATCTTCAGGTACAGTTAAAATCCAAGAAACTTATTTATATATATCTGTGGGTACCATCGTAAATGTAAATTTCTAACGGGAAAAAAAGCACAAATGTAACTCGTGAGAAAACGAATCCTCCTAATCTAATTAAATTCCAAGAAACTTCCTTTGTATTTTCCCAGGTCTCGCGGAAGATGTAAACCTTTTAACAGAAAAGCCACAGAGAGATTCCCCATGTACATACCTCACGGTTATAAACCTGAGCAGGGAACCAGAACTTGCCAAACTCAATAGCAAGATACCAGGTCATGAGAGAAACAACTGGCAAAGAACTTGGCTGGTTGCTGCTATTATTATTTACATCACCCTTCAATCTCACCCATGAAAAAGACCAATTAAGAGATAGAAACCTCCTCAATCCCCTATGCTTCCCCTGTTTTGGACTTCCCATGTCTTGTTTTGAAGCAATATGACATTGCCACTCCCTATAAGCAGCTTTGCCAATAATCCTACCCCATTTCTGCTTCAGGTGCCCCCTCTCCCAATTGCTGATACTTCTTTCCCTCAAGGAACGGCACACACCTGCCATTTGACAAAGAGCTGAAGGAGGTAGCCTCTCAATAATGCATTCCAAGACCAGCTCCGGCAAATCCAAGAGTGAAGAATCTTGGGAATCCTCCACATTCTCCACTCTTGAAGTGAAGGCCATCTTCTTCATCAGGGACATTCTTGAAGGAATTTGAGAGGGAAAACCCAGAAAGAGACGATAGGTTATCAACTTAGAGATAGATTTTACGGACAATAACTGTTTGCAAAGCGCAAGGGAGATCAATCTCAAATCACTTGTCCGAGGTTTTTGAGGTTTGGAATGAAGAGACTTCAGGAACAAGAAGAAGGTGATACAAGAGACGAAGAAAAGTAGCATTAGGGAAGAGGAAATCTATTGCGGGTCAAATATGAGTTTGGCATAGGGGATACTAATAGAAGCAGCCTACGGGAAGGAAAAGCGATGGCTAAGAAGAGCTAAGAGGGAACCCAAATGGCGTCCTTCACTGCTTGAGTCCCCTCCTCTATAAAAGAATGGTGCAATATTTTCTATTGGTTGAACGAGAGGCCACCAAAACCCAATGGTGGGCCTCTCTACAATATTTGATCAGAAAAAAAAAAGAAATAAATTTAGGTAGAATTTCACAGCAACGAAATGCTATGGAAATTTCCCATGAACCACTATTTTTGTGGGTAAACAAGAGAAACAATACAGACACCTTCAACAGCTGTCATTCATATGTAGGAATAGGTCCAAAAAAAGGAGGGGAAGGTGAACGAAGGAGGAAGCTAATGGAGGTGGGGTAGTAGGATCTGTTGTCAGGCTTTCTGACACCTGTAAAATGGAAATGTTATGAAATGGATGAGATAAGTCTAGATACAAAGGCCCATATCTCCTAAAATCTCTGAATCTACCTATTGGTTAATGGCATCAATTATTATTTTTAAGGAACAACATCAGTACGGGAAAAATAAAACAGATCTGGGTATTTTATTATTGAGAGCACTATTATCAGGTGCACTCCAAAACAAGATTTACAATTAAAAAATGGGAAATTGAATGAAGTATCCAACATCCAAAGAATAAAATTTCAGGATTTTTGTTCTGTGCATATGCAGAAGATAAAAGAGAGTTGCTGAAGAAGATGATGAACGTGAAGAAGGGGTGGTGGGTCCTCCTTCCCTCCACACCTACAGATTCTTCACCAGACCTCAATATTCCCTTCGATATTCACAGAACTCCCCTAATTTTCTTCCTTATTTCCTCCGTTTGTTCTCTTTGGGGCAATATAGCAAACAGGTTGGGGTCAAACAAACAAGAAACAACAGTGAATTGTCCAGGAGATGGCCGGTTGACGTTAAACATGAGTTTTTGTGGATGTCAAAAAAGAAACAACAGTAAATGGTAGATCGAATTCATATATATATATATATGATTTACTCCCCCAAAAAAAAAGAAGAAGAAAAGAACGAATCTCTCTCTGGATCCGTGTCATACTCTCTCTCTAACAAGTTGGAGGGGAATAATCTCTCTGCCCAGAAAAGGTCAACTGAGATGGATAATGGATAAAGCAGCCGTATATCAATAAAGCTCGGAGAGTTATGATCCAATGCAGTTGCGTCCGCAGTAATAGGAACCTATCTTCAACTGATTCAGGACACGTGGCTTTTCAAAAGTGCATATTGCCCAACACAGCCATTGTGATTTTTTTTATGATTTATGAGAAACTCCGATGGGGAAAATCACTGAACCGATTGTTAAATTGTGTTTGTATATATAGTTCATTTGCTTACACTCATTTGATCCAATGTTTCAATCAAATTTTGTCGTATGTTATTCTTTATTATTATGTCAAATGGAATTTTAACATTTTATCAATGTGAATTTTATTGTTGAAAATCCATACGAAAATGTTTAATTGGAGAATTGGATTTAATGGATACAAGTAATTATGTCTAAATCTTGTCTCCAAAAAATATTATGTTTTAGATTTGAATATTGCTTACAGTGGAGTGCATTATACTATATTATATTATGCAAATTCTAAGGTATTTTCAGAAAATATTTAATTTAAAATAATGAAACTATATTCAGAATTGAAATCATTCCTTTGAATTTAAGTATATCCAAAATTATATAATCAATTCTCTTAGAAAAAAAAGTATAATTTCCAACTTAGAAAATTAAACAAGGTGGTGATAAAATTATTTTAAAAAAAATGAAATGATATGGATATTATTGTATGAGCAATTAGTAATAGTAATAACCAATAACATAAGGACTTGTTTGTTCACATGTTCATAAATCACGCTTCATGTGAATTGAAATAAAGCTATTTTTATATATTAATTTAGAGGAAAATGACCACAAAATGCATTTTGAATTATCTAAACCCCAAATGCTGTTATGGACTTGGGAAATGACGTATTACTGCCTGTTAGCAATTTGGGTTTTGCAAATTGGTATGAAAAGACGGAAAAACCCTTAACTCTCCTCTCTCATTTGCAACACATCTTCTCATCTCAGTTTCTGTTCTTCTCTCCATATCCATATCAATTGAAATCCCCAATAATCTCAAACATTTTTTCACAATCTGTTCGTCAAAATGTTCAGCAAGATGAGGTTTTGGGTAATACCAGGTTGTCATTGCATTTGTCGTCGTTCTTCAAGGTCGAGGTGAAAGAGGAAAATGATGATAATGGAGAAGATGAGGACAAGAGCAAGTCCTGGAAGTAGCCAAAAGGATTGGTTACAGGCTTTACTTGGATTTTAGTAGGGATTACAGGAGACAAACTCTCGGTCATCTTTTAATGGATGCTATCATCTTTTAACTTATTGCTGTCATATGGATATTGAAATGTTATCAATACCTTCAATAAAGTAGTCAATTTCCTTGATAGTGTTGTCAATACTGTTAATTAATACTTTTAGTATATATGTTATACTTATGTAAGTAATATGGACTTTTTGTTGGCAATGAGAAGAAAACAATACATGAATGTGAAATATTAATGTTCCTTTATCATTTGCAAATTTGTCACTTCTTGCTGTCATATAGATGCTGAAATGTTGTCAATGCCTTTAGTGAAGTTGTCAATATTCTTAACAGTGTTGTCAATACTGTCAATTACTGTTTGTGGTACATAGGTTATACTTATGTAAGTAATTTGGACTTTTTGTTGGCAATAAGAAGAAAACAATACTTGAAGGTTAAATGTTAATGTTCATTTGTCATTTGCATATTTTTAAGATGTTGAAGTGAAAATATGACCTAAGTTGTCATTATTTATGTTAGACTTGTCAATACGCTATTCATAGTTGTCAACAAACAAAACAGTAGCAGAGGGTCTGATTAGTTCAGGTGTTATTAATAGTTTAAATGAACTTATCAATACCATATATAAAGTTGTTAATAAACCAAGAATAGTTGTCAATACGTTGCTCCATGGAAGGACATGGGCAAGGTGAAATACATGTTGTAAGAAAGATAAAAAAAAGTTGTCATTAATTATGTTAAAGTTGTCAATCCGCTATTTATAGTTGTCAACAAACAAAACAACAGCATCAGGATCTGATCAATTCAAGTGTTGTCAATAGCTTGAGTTAACTTGTCATTATTATATATAAAGTTGTTAATGGATCAGGAACAGTTGTCAATACGGTACTTAATAGAAGGACATGGGCACAGTGAAGTACATGTCATTTCTGTCAAAGAAAGAGAGAGAGAGAGCTTCAGTCACATTTCTGTCAGAGTGGGAAGTGAGAGAAAAGTAAGAAAGCTTTTTCTTTCCAAATGTTTAATGGCATTTCTGTCAAGTGTTGTCAATAACTTAAGTTAACTTGTCAATACCATATATAAAGTTGTCAATGAATCAGGAAAAGTTGTCAATACGTTACTCAGTGGAAAGACATAGACATAGTGAGGTACATATCATTTCTGTCAGAGAGAGAGAGAGCTTCGTTGCATTTCTGTTGGAGTGGGAAGTGGAAGAGAAGTGAAAAGGCTTTTCTTTTTCACTTGTTTAAGGGTATTTATGTCTTTTCCCACAAATATGCAAAACCTAAAATGCTACCTGACACCAATTCGTCCTTTACCTTATTTATGGCAGTGTCTGGGGTTTAGGAAATTCAGAAGACATTTACTAGTCATTTTCCCTTAATTTAGTAGAACATAAATTATAATAGAAAATAAATTTTACCGTCAATTCTATACAGAATCTGAGAGGAATAATGGGTGGGGGATGTCCACGGTGACGGTGGTGTCTTGTAATGTGAATAATTTAAGAGATAGACTGGTCCATACCTAAGACACGGTATCCCACGAAAAGCAACCATAATGGGACCGCTTCCACCACTTGCTGCCTTCATGTCATCTCTCTCTCTCTCTCTCTCTCTCTCTCTCTCTCTCTCTCTCTCTCTCTGTTTGTGTGTGTGTGTTTAGGGTTGTTCTTAAGATACGATGAAAATTTGTTGGAAAAGTTCTTTATCATGAACAATGTTATTATAAAAAGTCTTTTGAAAAGAAATATTATCTTGAAGTTTTAAAATTGAATAATATTTAAAAATATTAATGATTAATATTAAATATTTAACTATTAATATTAATTTTTAATAGAATAGGGCTACATTGTACATAAGAAAACATTTTCATAAGAAATTTACACCTCAAATCTATAGATCTTATACAAATGATTAAAAATAGGTACTTTAAAAAAATTAATATATTAATTATAGGTCTTAATATAAAAGCTATTTGCATGTTGAATTTGGTTATTTACCATTTTCCTCCAACTAAATTAACCTATAAACTAATATATAACCTAATGGTATAGGAATATTTTAATTAGGAAGATCATATTATATTTGTTCAAATTAATCAATTTATTTTATTTTTTTATTCTACTTAAATTAGTTAAGTAACTTTCATATTAAGAATTAAAGAAAGTATTTTTTTAATAACTAATTTAACTAATATTTAATTTTTATAAAAGAAATTTTTTATATATAAAAAAGGAATAAACAGTTTTCTTATTTGTAATCTATTGGTAATTCCTCCACATGTATGTGTGTGTATGATGCAATGATGCATTTGGAATGTTTTTAAAAAGAAGAAAAGAAATTGTAATAACACAAAAAAAATAGATTATAAATAAGATATTATATTAATAATCAATAGAGTTATTGGGACAATAAAATTTGAAAATGAATGTGTAAAGAAGAAAGAATATTTTATAGAAGGAGAGGCATAATTATTAATGCCTAGTGCATAGGCATGGGCATGGCCATGATGCTACTAGCATCACTCCCTATTTCATCCTCCAGTGGCTCCATTCACATTATTATATCAAGTCTTCTTTTGAACCTCTTGGATTTTGGATCGTTGTCTGAGTATATTCCTTAGCTATGCAATTCAACTTTCT
>QFDD01004207.1:0-17081 GCA_006871305.1 Vachellia collinsii | reverse complement strand
TTTGAATTCAATCTTATAAAATGTATTATATATATTTAAGTTGTATTGTTTAAAATTTGAATTAGATATTTTATATTCAAGTTGTGATATATTTTTATACATTAAATCAATGAAAGATGATATTTCATTTTATGTATTGAAAAAATAAAAAAAATATTTTAAGTCCAAGTTAAAAAAATATACGGGTAAGAAAAATATGAAAAAAATAATAAAAAAAGGTGTCGGGTTGGGTTGAATAAATCCCATCTCGCGAGCATGTGGATATTTAAACTTGACCTGCAACAATCCTACTTATAACCAGCGGGTTAACCCACATTATCACCTCTACCCCCAACATATAGAGTGGGGAATTAGGGCCAGCCCAACCCTATAGGGCTTAGGGCCTAAACGGGCCGGCCTGTTTAGGCCCTACCCCCTAATTTTCCCACATTTTACAAGCCCGGCCCTCGAAAGGTCGGGCCAAGGGCCGGCCCGCGGGCTTGAGGCCCTTTTAACCTTTTTTTTTTTTTTTTACAAAATACAACATTAATTTTAACACCAATACAATTCTCTTACTAAAAAACATAGAAAGTCATATCTAATTATTTAAATAACTACATCGATAATAATAAATACTCTGAAGATCTTAAACTTAAGTTCACAAATTATACAATATAAGCTTCTTTCTTCATCAATCTTTATCACTATCTCTAATTTCAAGGACAGTTGAATTTGACTGAGCTTTATTAGAAATTGGCGCAGAAGGCTTTGCATCAGCGAGGTGAAAAATATCAAGAATTTTATTCGTAACACCACCACCACCACCATCATTTTCGATATTTGACAAAGTTGGACATGAAGATTATTTTTAGTAGTAGTCAAATGATTTATAATTAGAAGTAAGAAGATGTTTAAATGTTATTAATGTAATAAATAAAAAGATAGAATAAAGGTTTACATTCATTCCCCAATTTTACTGTTTGACACCTAAATCTATCGGTCATGGGCCAGCCCGCGGGTCATGGGTCGGCCCATGGGTCACATGTATGTTTAACATATTTTCACTTTATTCAAATAGTTCAAGTTAAAATAATACATTTTTAATTTTGGTATTTAAAAAGTAGTTTGTATGTGGTAAACAACATAACAAGTTTGATATTAAAATTGGAAAGAATAAGAATTAAATGAGTGAAAATATATATGTGTCTTTTGGTTGTCTTTATATAGCACATTCAATAACTGAAAATAAGTATTTGACTTGAAAAAATTTCTTTTACAATTTGAAGGAAAAGAGAAAGTTGTTATAATATAATACATTAGATAAACGGTAAGAAAAATATAGAAAGAATAAAAAATGTTTAAAGTAAAAAAAAAAAAGTTGGAGGGCCTAAATGGGCTGGCCCTCGGCCCTGCAGGGCCGGCCCTTTTAAGCCCGGGGCCCTACAGGGCCGGCCTTTTTAGGCCCGACTCCCTTTTTTGCCACTAAATTATAGGCCCGGCCCTCGATTTAAACGGGCTTAATCGGGCTCGGCCCATTTTTCCGACTCTACCAACATATAAAAACTTTTTTGGGGGCCACTAATGCTGAATAGAAGAGCTAGTAGTGGAGTTTGTGAGAACTTTATTAATAGATGATATGTAAGTATAACTTTAAACACTTTCTAGGTCTGAAAGCCTGCCTTCTTTCCAGTGAAGCTCCAAAACCCAACTCTCCATTTTTTTTTGGTAAATAATTAAGTGAAATAATTTTTTAATATTTGTAAATTAGTTGGGTAAACCCTAGATTTAGAAGCTGCCCTCATTTTTTTTAGTTGAGGTAGCATTTGTATGCATAGACAGGCTGGTGCACAAATGCACAAAACGCCCCCAAAAAATAATTATTGTTTTTAAATACATTTGAAATTGGGAATAAGAAAGAGGAATAGACAGTGGGTGCATGGGATTCCAAAACTAGTAAATCAATGATTGGAGGCATCTTTTTGTTCGAGGCTGTGAGCATAGGTTGTTGGCTCAACCTTACCTATGTTATTTCCGTTACCCAACCTTTCCAACCAGAAAGGTGTTTTGTTATGCTAAAAAATTCCACAACTATGCCGCAGGGGCAAAATGACATTTTGGAATTAAATAACAATGCCAACCACACTTTAAAATTACAAACTTTTTTACCAATATCAATTTTTTCCAAAAAAAAAAAATTGTCAATTGAAAAAAATGTCTCCATTCAACAACTTGAAAATATTTTAAACTTATGCGTGTGTATAAAGTTCAGCATTGAATATTGAAATAATGCTTAATTGAATACGATTTAAATGGAGGTTTCGAGAATTTCTAACTTCGTTTTTTATACTTTTGACTTATCTTCCCAGAATCTTTAACTTGCATGTGATTATGAACATTTTTTCAAATGTCAATAAAGGACCAACTAATTTTTAATTGATATTTTAAGATTGTGACATTGTTTTTCCTTCTTGGTCGAAAGTTCCATTTCAGCTCTCACAAGTAATAATTTTTATTAGGGTTAATACAATTTTTGATCATTCAAATTTAAAATTAATGGTTTTGATTCTTCAAGTTTTATTTTATTTGAAACGTTGTTCCATATAATTTTAAAAAAATTTGGATCATTCTGGCAACTAGTTTTAAACATGAGTGATCAAAATCAAAATAAAAGTAAATTTAAAGGATTAAATATTGTATTAACCCCTTTTTTTCTTATTAAAAATATGAATAACCAGAACATAAAAATCTAGAATAATCCCTTTGTACAGAATTCAGAATGAAACAAATTATTTAAAGTTGGTGAATAAAACAATTTTTTGATAACATGATTAATTTTTTTTGCTAAACACAATTACAATTTTCTTGGAAACAATTATGCTCAAGTTACTATGGGATACTAAATGTGGAAACTCGTCCCAACAGAAATTCTAATATTGTTTCGTCATATTATGACTTATAAGGGTCTAATCCCTTCCATAAATTCAAACCCATTCATTAATTATATTAAATTGAATCCTTAACCCATGATAGTTAGAAGTCCAGTATATTTTCAGGCCCATTGGGCCATGTAACCTCCATCCAAATGAGGCCCATTACGCCATTACTCCTTATACCTCTGTCATCACGGGGCAGGCCTGGCAGCGTCTAACGGCGGGCAGCGGCGCGGGAAACACGGTAGAGGAGTAGCTGCTGCCCTCATTGCTATTGCTAGTTGCTAGTAGCTGCTATAGCCGCGTTTTCTCTTCTGACTATGCATTGTCCTGTGGCCTACGCTACCGGAAGACGTTCGTGAACCGTTACGTGCTCTTTAACTTCTTAGTCTAGCTGCTCTTTAGCTTCCGTAAGTAATCACCGTTATGCTTGGTTCACAGTGAATTTGTTTTTCCCCTTCTGTATCTGTGATGTATTCATAGTTTACATGTTTGAATCGTTTATTCTTTTGATTGAGAATTTCTGTGTGTGTATGTGTGTTTTTTTTTGGGAAATCTTCGTGGTCCCAAGTGTATGTTTTGTATGTTCTGCACCGGAAGACCTTGGACTATTTACATTTTCTCGTGGTTCCCTCTTCGTGCCGGTGAGTTTTCAATTTTCTGAAGTTGCTTTTCCTGTGTTTTAGGAGAATGGGTTCATCAAACATTAGGGACGTTTTAACAGCTTTTAGTCCTTCGTTAGACTTGCTGGCTATCAGCGCTGGAGATGGTCGCATAAAGGTATGTGATTCTTTTTACTAGCAACTACAGACGATTGAAAATTTCAAGTATTGATGGGTTTATCGAAGCATTACAATGGTTACCATTCTATTTATTATGGTGGCATCAGTAAAACACCATTTTAGCCTGTGCACGAAACTTTTCATCCATTCCACTGGATGCCATTGTCTTCAATTTGCTAATCACTTGCAAAGTTGGGCAGGATCGCCAAGAGTTAGGTTTCAAAAAGATAAATGGTCTTAAATGTTAGACCAAATTGAAGATTTATTTATTTATTTTATTTTTTGGGTAGTTTTGGATCAATCAGGCTAAGGTTCTGGAAATAATGAGGTGAAGGTCGACTTTAGATGGTTGATTGGTGGAATAGTGGATATGAAACTATGTAGGGTAAAGATTCCGAGGATACATGTTTTATAGGCAGAATACGTACAACTTATACCCAGTATCAATTTCCTGTTCTTTTCTATTTATTTCCATTGACGTGGCCTTTGTTTTCACCCATTTCTTGTGATTATGCTCTCTAGGCTAGTTTTCATCCTCTTCTTATGATTATACTCCCTTGGTCGGGGAAAAGTTTGACATGTTATTCTTCATGAATTTAGTCACAAGTTTTTAAATAGATTTTCCAATATTTATCTAGAAAATCAGTAGTCTACTTGTCCATGTGAAATGTCTTTCCTTTGTGTACTAAACTTTTATTAGGCTGACAGTACTTGTTTTATCACTGGACTGAAGCTGAGAAGATTAAGAGTTGATTTTTTTTTTTTAAAAACTCACTGAGCTAAAATGGTTACAAACATGGCAATGGCTACATGAATAAACCTAAATTTTTTGGTTTCAATATGAATGTGAATAAAAGTTTGCAGCACATGTCAAATTCAGTCGCAACATTTCTTTTTGGGAACTTCATAGCTTTTAATTATTAACTGATAAAAAATGTTAAGTAGTATGTAGCTATGCTTTATTCTTGCAGCTTTTTGCATGATGTGTTGGAAAGGGAGCATTTTAAAGCCATATACCGTGAATACTCTAGTAGCTCTAATGTTAACAACCAAATTTTTGGCCTACAATTGTTAAGTTTTAAGATATAAAGTGGCTTCCTTTCATGCTTCACATCGTGCTTTTGTTACTCAAAACATATACTCTTATTCTTAGTGAGAACAATTTTGAATTTGAATGATCAAAGATGAATGTTTTTACATTCAAAGATTTTGTGACACGTTTACAATTTCTTGTATAGATATGGGATACACTAAATGGTCAAATCCAGACAGAGTTTGCGGACATTGCATCAAGTGATGCAACAAGTACATATGCAGGATCAATGAAGGGTCATCTTTCAATAGACTATACGTGCATGAAGTGGTTGTCATTAGAAAACAAGGTTGGTTGGTTCATTGTAATTATATTGTGTAATTGTTTTTGCCTTCAGAAAATATTTGCTCCTGATATTGTTAATTATTGCAGAAAAAAAGGAAACACACATCCTCATTGTTAGTACTTGGGACAGGTAGTGGTGACGTGTTGGCACTTGATGTGTCTGCTGGTCAATTAAATTGGAGAATTGATGACTGCCATCCTGGGTAAGTCCTAGATCCTTTGTCCTTAGCAAAGCCTTGTGATCTGCCATCACTATTTTTACAGTATTTTGAAATATGATATTGGCTATTGAGATAGGTAGATTTGTAACTCCAATACCATAATATTTTGATGTATTGGTTGCATAGAAAGGAGTAGAGTCAACACGTTTTCTTTATCTTGTCATATTTCGAAAATATCTACTGCTATTTGTGCAGTAAAACTTTAGGCCTATCATATAGAGATATGGTTCTCTGCATTCCAAATGTAAATGTAAGATTAGTATTTCTTTTCTTCGTCATTTTCTTTCTATGATTTTTGGCCCTTTGATTCTAGTAAGTGTGAGATTTTGTAAGGAGTTGATTACATGGAATTTTGTGATTTTATCTGGAACTCAATAATTTTTTTTTTTTTTTTAATATCGTCATAAGTTTATCCCAACTTAAATTCATTATTACTTGGGTTTGATGATATTTACTTCCTCGCTGTTAAATAAGAATATGATATATACTTTTCTGATTCACTCATCTCTTTCTTATTCACCTGCAGAGGCGTGAAAGCTGTTTCATCTTCTGCAAATGGATCATGTGTTTATACTGCAGGTGCAGATGGAATGATTTGCAAGATTGATTGTAAGACAGGAAACCTATTGGAAAAATTCAAAGCTTCTACAAAGGCAGTATCCTGTATGTCTGTTTCTTCAGGTATGTATCCTTTACAGCTTTTGTAGGACTCATAGTTTTTGGTAGTATGAAATGAAGTTGATGCATTTATTTTACTGAGAGTGTAATCTGAAGTAGGAAATAAGATTTCCTAGGGAATTGTGGAGCTTAATGTACATTGTAAAGGACAATAACCAGTACCTAGGAAGCTTAGGTTTCATGTTTCCTGATTCAATCAGCATTTAGGAACAAGACATCTACTCTCCAGTTAGTCGCATAGCTGTTTTAAATAGAGTGAAAAACAACTATGTCTTTGTTAAATGGCTTATGCTAACAATAAACAGTACTTCCTGAGTTGTACTCACTCAAGAAGTCTTCAGCAAACCATTATTTAGATCAACCTCGAAATTCTGACATTTTAGTTTCACTTCTGAATCTGCTGCTTTATTTTATTCACTTGCATCAGATGGGAAGACAATAGCTACTGCAGCAGCACAACTAAAGATTTTTAGTTCTTCTGATCACAAAAAGATACAGAAGTTCTTTGGCCATCCTGTGAGTGTCTTGTGTGTGTGTGTGTAAATATGCATGTACTACTGAGTTATTGCCCTTTGCTTTTGTCCCTGAAGATAAGCATAGATTTTCTTTGTCATCTTTGTGAGCATTGTGTTACTTGTGTAATAATTGTTTTTAAATTAAATTAACAGGGATCTGTTCGGTGTCTTGTCTTCACTGAAGATGGGAAGTATATTCTATCCTCTGCCGTTGGTGAAAGATATGTTGCTGTCTGGAGGATTAATGAGGCCAAAAAGAAGTCAGTTAGCTGTGTTCTTGCAATGGACCATCCTGCTGTTTTTCTTGATAGCAGGTGCTCACCGAGCAGGGAGGTTGACAATGTTGGCGTATGTGTTTTGGCTATCTCAGAAGTTGGTGATTGTTATGTTTGGCTTGGAAATAGTATTGAGGAACTACGCAACGTGAAGCCCACTAAAATATCCTTACCTTTGGAAGACATATCTTCCAGAAATCACATGGGTGCATTGCCAGCAGTATATGCTGCAAAGTTAGAAAGCATTAGCAATCCTACCTCTGGGCAGGTTTTACTTGTTCATGGGTTGCTTGTAAAACCATCCTTTCAAAAAATTTCAGTGCAATCTGGCTCGGACATTAAATTGAATTTCTCTGGTGATGGTATTCTTCTTCGGCTGAACAAGTCCGTCATAAAGTCTAAGAAGGCAAAAGATGCAAAAAAAGGTGCATTTATTGTCTTCACAGAACTGTCGTTAGCATTTCCCTTGTCCTAAAAAAATGAGAACTTCTCATTAATTTGACTTATGATATGCTTGTTTTGGAGATCATAGTCTTGTTATTCAATCCTTTTAATTAGTTCATAGTATCTATCCTATAAAATTTATTTATATTATTTTCAATTATGTTAACTGTTGGTCTCGCATTTGACAGTTACTGCACTAGACCGTGCTAATGCAGAGGATGCCTTGCTCCCGATTCCTAAGCTTTTTGATTCTCATGTGCAAGAGAAAGAATTTCAAGGCATGGAGGTTATGGATGATTTGGTTAGAAGTAATGAATCTGTTTCTATGGAGATTGAAGGTACTGCTAAGATCTATCATCTTCATTGTTGAATGAAGTACTTGGATAATACACCACCTATATAAACTGTGGTAGAGTTTATAATGAAACTATTCACAGAACTTTACTGTTTAAGCTTTTGATCTGGAAAGTGGCTCCTGACAATTATATGTACTGAAAAGAAGTTTATCAAGATTCAAAACTGTGTTTGATCAATAAGGGTTTAAAACATTGAATTGTAAGATGCCACCTCTCATGGCAAAAAAATTGTATAAATTACATTAAATTCTTATACAAGTATAAAACATATTAGCCTCATCTTACTTCAATAAATGAGTCATGAGTTGCAGAAGTCACAAAATTTCACCTCTCATAAAAGGCACAATTCACAAGATAAAAACTTCACAATAATCAGTTAAACCTGGACACGTTAAATAATCATGTCTATCCAACAAACTTTAAGAAAAACAATGGTCAACATAATAAAAAGGAAGAAAAAAAATCAACAATTTAATCATAGAAGGGCAATTTGAGCTAGAAAGCTGCAATATAGTATTCAAAAAGGTAAATTTTTGCAGGCAAACTTCGTGGGTCAGGTAGGATAGCATGGTCCTTGCTATTTTTCATACTACATAGGCTCAGTTGCTTTTAGGAGGGGGAATCTTAAGAGCTTTGGATTTTACTGTCTAAATAGCTATCTTGACAAACATTCATCTGTCTTTTATATTTTATTACTAAGCAATAAATTAAACAACAATTTAATGAACTGTAATCTTCTCATTTTCCTCCATCATTGCTACAGGTTTTGCTATGGATTGTTGTTTCCTCCCTCAAATATGAAATCCATTTTTATTTTCATAAGCCTCTAGCTTCTTGATATTGAAAGATGGAATGGCACTTGTTGACTTCGCATGTTGATTTTATCAGTCTGTGCAGATGAGATGGTCAAGGGCGAGACTGATGTGATCTGCATGGAGGACCAGATGAGATCTCTTGGGATACTTGATGACAAAAATAATCTTGAATCAAATATCAAATTTAGTTCTTCATTGTTGAAGGATATTGATCTTGCAGCCACTCTTCCAATGAGGAAGGTTTGTTTTGTTTTCTCTGGCTGAGTCATTGTCATTTGTTTTTCATTTTTTTAAGTTGCACCACATGTAGATATTTATGCTCCTGAATTGGTTTATTTATCAGATAAGAGCAACTGTCTTGACTATGGAGCCATCTGAAGCATATAAGATCCTGGAAGTTTTGCTGAGTGTTTGGCAATTAAGGTTTGATATCTTTGTTTTCTATCTTTTAGTAAGGCATCTTACACAGGAGGAAATGCTGTTTTCCCCCTATTTTGGTTTCTGTTGCATTTCCTTTTTGTTTTGCTTTATGCATTCCTCCATTTCGCAATATAAGTCCTTTTCTCCCAACTTTGATTGGTCCCAAATATAAGACCAGTTTGATAATACTAAGAGCATTTAATATTTCCTCCTATTTTGACCTTCTGTACACTTAAAATTATAAGTCATTAATGCATTATAATTAATGTAGTATTGACTTTTGATGAGAGTAGATTTGGAAAACACTACAAATTTTTCACATCTGTGATGATGTAATTTCCGTTTAACTACCATTTTTAGTTTGGACAAAATGAGAGATATTTGTTCCCTTTATAAATCAGTGGTGGCCATTGGGCCCTTAGGCATATGATCTCCTCTTTTGTATTTTTACTAGCATCTTATTTTCTTGGGTAAATTTAAATTTACCCAAGTCATAGAGAAATTAGCAATACAGTTTAGTAGGTAGATCATAGATGAATGTGTAATTTTCGGACATAACCTCACATTTCATGATTGAGACTTCATATTAAAAATTTGGTGAACGGTGGATCAGGCATTTTAGAAGCATGCAGCGCAATGTTAACTTGCTATCATGCAAGAAAGATTATAAGAAACAGTTACAGCCTTGAAAATCTGGCCAATTGTTTTCCCTGTTCTAAGCTGCTAGTATTTAGTATGTATCTATATGCGTATGAGGCATCTGAGGGCAGAAAAATATTCGGTGTTTCAATATATGGTAAGAACTCATAAAGCTATCTTTAGTTTGCTAAAGGCAACGAAGACTTGCTGTGTTATCCTTCAGATCAAAACAATAATTTTCTTCCCTAAATGCTTCAACCAATACACTTGATAAAATTGACGTGAATAATTATGTCATGAGCAGGTCATCTACTGGCAAGTACGCTCTTCCGTGGATATATAGCATATTAGTGATTCATGGTCACTACTTAATTTCTCAGGAAAATATGACACATTTGCTTGATTCCTTGATCAAGGTATAATGGCAGAGATATACATTTCTCATTTAAATGCCTTATCTCTGCCGTCACGTTTTGAATTCGTCAAGCTGTTGTTACAATATGGAAAAAAAAGAAAAAGAAAAGGAAAGTTGAATCACTCTCGAGAAATTGAATAGCATTTCACCTTTCAGATGGCTGGCTCTAGAGGATCTGCAGTTGAGACTTTGTTACAATTATCAGGTCGTCTGCAATTGGTGACAACACAGGTTTAATGTGCATCCCTCTAATTTATTTGGTCTAACTGTTAAAGCTATTGGTGTCTAATGGCCTTAATTAAAATTCCTTCAGATTAACAAAGCTTCTAAAAGTACAACTCATTCAGTGAGAGAATCTCAAGGGGAAGAAAGCGAAGATGAGGACAAAGAGGATTATTTTGAAGAGGAAGGAGATGATGCATCTGAAATAAGCAGTGATGATGATGATGATAGCTAATTTGAATTTTTGATGAGGTAATTAAAAAAAAAAAGTTCTTGTAGTCTGCGCGTATTATGTAATAGCCTCATAGGTGAATTAGATACTTTATTTATTGTCCCCTTGAGGGGCAGAGATGATTGTAATTTAATTGGGTTGGGACTGGAGCTTTTTTATTTCGGCCCCTTGAAACGTTCCATGAGTCGGCTCAGCTGTGAAACGGAGGATTTGCCCATCTTGTAGTGAGTTCCCACCCAGAGAATTTTGGTACTATTCGGAGTACAGATGTATTAAATGTTACAGTCCATAAATTGCGAGTATTGTTTTTTCCCCTATACTATAGGCTGAATTTAAATGAGACGCGACATCCCTGTCTCTTGAGTACTGAAAATCTATGAATATAGCGGAAGCATGCTTGTTATCATGCATGAGCTGGATTAATTTTTAACTTCTCACTCATGCAGCATAGATTGTTTTATTTAGGTAGATCATGTGGATGTCTCGATGACGCAGCATTTATTTATTTTGCTATTGTCAACCTTTTTTGGTTAAGGACTGTTAAATTAGCTGAACTTTCAAGACATGTTTAGATATTGTAGTTAATATTGATAATGTGTAACCATTAATTCACTTCTTTTAATTCTAAATATAGTATCTACTTAACTTATTTGATTAAGGATGTAAGTTAAGATAGTTAATATATTATACTTTTTTAAAATACTATAATCATATTCTTTAATTTATTCATTCGTTCTTTTAATTGATTATTACATGGGGCTAATTTCCATGTGATTAATGTTTTTTAGTTAGGGGGAGGTGGAGGCATGTGTACTCTCATACCTGGTTCGTAAAGTCGTGGAAACTTGTTAGGTGCCCTGCCTTTGGATCGTGAGTGAGTCTAACCCCTTTTCTAAAATTTTATTTACAAAAAAAAAAAATTGATTATTACATCTATAGGGGTAATTTTGAAAAAAATTGATAAAATTAAAAATAGGTTTTACCATTAAGATTAAGATCAATTCCTTAATTAGTAATGAGGCTTTATATTTAAAATGACATGAGTTATGTATAGAAAAAGTTATAAAAAGTTGGACTATGTCAAATCATGAAACATATGGCTCCCTTTTTAAGACTGCGTGGTATGCCAACATAAAACGTATATAGTTCACTCAAATTTGGAGTGTGAGGGATTTGTGTGGAAAATGCTAATTGTATTGTGTGCCCTTTGGCACTGTTTTTGACATGTCTGTTCTATATATGCACAAGCCTCTTATTACCTTATTTTCAGTATTCTGAAATAAGAGTGAGAATTTCAGAATATATATGTTAGTTTCCAGTTTCCACATGCCCAAACCTTAAGGCAGAGATTTACAGAAGTCAATTTTTGTTTAAAACAAAGGCTTTGTATATCCCAATGTGCTTCTTATGTATATGAAATAGACCAGTTAAAGGAATTCAGAATCTTTCTATAATATAAGAATTAAGAACCCTATTCTTCTCCATTCTTACATGTGTGCCCCAATATCTCCAATTTAACAAATATTTGCTATCAAAGCATCTGAGCCAAAAAGAAGTCATCTCTTTACCAGCATAGCAGTTCTTGATTATCTGAAATTTAAATCACCCGACATGCATTTGGATTTTCGTCACTAAACATAGATGTGATATTTGCATTGTTTTGGTAGTCTCCACTGCAGCATTCCACACGACTGTGATAAGAGTGACTTGTTGGTGATCTGACATATTCATATTCTGTGACATAAGGTGATGGCCTGTATGTGTTATATATAGTAGCTGTGTGGCATATAGATTGAAGCGGACGACTCCTGTGAATACATTGTTCCATTATGGTACCCGTTCCAGCATCCAACATGGTTGTCACCAGAATCGAATCTGTTAGCATAATATGGCGGACGTTGTTGTACTATCCCATGAACCTCCCCTACATCTTCTGTTCCTGGGATGTTGTTCTCTGACTTTTGGTTTGCATGGTTGTCTGTAGGTATGGTTTCCTCAGGTGGTGGTGCTGTATCCTCTGGTGGTTCTGCTGGTGGCGGTGCCTTATCCGGTGGTTTCAGGGCCAGATCAGGAGCCGGTGCAGATCCTTCAGGTGCAGGTCCAGGTTCTGTTGGCTGATATGGAGATTCCAGTTCCGCTGGTTCAACAAGAGAACAAATGGTGGCATTCTTTCTTGTCTTCTTGATAGCTTTGACAATCTTTTCTTGATCCGCCCATCCTATAACTGTTATTTTCTGTTGAGGGAAGTTGATAGATAGATCATATATACCTAATTTAAAGGTAAAGTTAATGATATAGTTAGGTCACGGCGGCTAAGTCATACATAGAGATGTAGCATCATAATTGTTTAGAAGATAAATTCATGTCACATCACATATACTTACCATTAATGCCACTGAGTGCTTTCTTTATCTTGTGCACACACCCATTACAGTCCATTCGGACCTGTATCTCTGTGATTTGAGGCTTCTGCATTTTGATTATGAAGAATGAGAGTAAGATGTATAAGAATCCTTCTGAAGCTGCGGAATTGCAGAAACTAAGAAATATGACTATGGCCTGAAGAATCAGCGAGTGTAGCCCCTCTTTGTACATGATAAGGGAATATGTTAAAGGCAACCAAAACAAAAAAAAGAAGTGGGGACTAGAAACGAATCTCTTTTTTGAAGAGAGAAAGAACTGGTATTGCTTGATTGGTCCATGCAATCCATTTTCTTAAGCTTAGAGTAGGCAATGGGATAATTGTGCAATTAGGAGAATTTTAGTTTAAGATGGGGATGACCATTTTATAATATTGGAGAGATATATAAAAGTTGGGGTATGATCCAAAACCGATTAGAGTGTAGTCAAAAGGATTAAAGCAGTTTTTGTGATTGAAGGATATCCACTCTCTAGGAATCACTTGTAATTTTATATCGAAAGGGTATGAAACTCTTGTTTGTTATTTGGTTGATTTGTATATATATCTGTCTAGGGGATCTAGTTGAGGGAATTTTCAACTCACATTTTTATTTTAATATATTTGGGTCTAGAGTTCTCTTCCAACCATTATTTTTTATTGAATGTTTGAAGCATCAATCTTTAAAATCTTATTTATAATGAGTTACATTATTCGCAAAATTATAAATAACACAGTTCATTCTTCAACTTCCATATAATATTTTTAGTAAATGTCACACGGTGATTATATTTCGGTGACACAGTTTATAAAGCTTAGAGTAGTTAATGACAGATTGTCTTTTGCTTAAGCCTCTGCCCCAAACGGAGAATCTGGAATTTAGGTAGAATCATGCATTAAACAAAAATTATAGGACCATTTGGTGAGTTCACATTTAACACTTTCTCAATACTTTATTCATTAGATAAGGGAGAACAAATATCATGTTAAAACTTAAAAGTGACATATTATACATCTTAATGGAAGGGATCTTGATGCTTAAGCACGAGTTCAATTTGGTGTGAATGCACAATATATCTTTGGATGAATTACTTTCAATTAGATTCAACAATACTTGAATAGAACTCAATAAAAAAACCATATTAAACAAAAAAGTGACATAGTAGTACTACATTTATAAAAAATAGTGAAATTAGGAATGTGAATATCATAATTAAAACATACGATTGTGAGTTGGTTGAGTTATTTTGGATTGATCCCTTTCAAGGCTTAAAATAAAATCATAGCATATGGAGCCATCTCCTTATCTTTCTCTTTCGGTCAAGAAGTATATTTTTTAGTATTTGAATTTGTGTTTTCCTTACGTGGATAAGGCCACTTACCACTTCAACCAGTCGCCACTGCATGATACGACTCATTTTGATAATTTTCAGATTCTATGTATTACACTTAACCCTCATTGGTTTTCATCTGTAGTATATTTGGGCATTTAAGGACCAAATGAATTGGCATCTGCTCAGACTAATGATACTGATGGTGATTTATGATAATGGTAGCTCCACAAACTTGTGAGATATCTTTAAAAGATCTAAAAAATTAATTTCTCACACTAATAATGAATAAATCAATTAGCATCTTTTTAAAAGCACATGTACCATTTACTTTAAGCAAAATGTTCGAAACATTGTTGAGAAAGTGTGAAGCCTGAGTTAAAACACTGGTGAATTAAGTTTAAGAAGATCATTATTTCTTGAAAAGTATATTAATTTCTCCTCATCGATTATCCCAATGAAGCTAGCCTTTAGAATGGGTTGAGAACTTAATCGTGGCTTTTAACGAGTGTGTGGAATAAGTCAAACTCTGTTGGTCTACCCAATTAAATCTGAGGTTGACTTATGAGAGTCGTTGCCTTGAAGCAAAGCCGGAAGCAGCAATCTCTATCGTGTCCAAAATTCAAATGAGACGGTTGGAATTTCTTCATCATCAAATCCGTTGAAATTTTCGTTAAAACCAATGAAGATTTGCTGGAAAAAAAAAACCACTCGTTATCAAATTTATTGTTTAAAAAAGTCTAAAAATTTATATCTCATGCAACCCGTCTTTTTTTTTTTTTTAGTATGATGGAATCACTGCTCAGGGTATCCCAGCACAACGGCCAGACTAATCCTAGGTGCACTCGTAGGTATCGAGCCCAAGATATGGTAGGGAATGCGCCTTGCCATCCCGTTAGCTACTAATCGGACCCGACCCTTACAGGCTCATGCAACCCGTCTTTAACTACGTGCAACATTTATATATACCTTTAATTATGAACAAATGTTTTTTCATTAAAGGATAGGAGAAACTTGGGTATTTAAATAGATTCAGGTATGTTTGAATAATAATTTATATAATGGGATTCTTTTAGTAATTTTACCTTTGAAAAAACATATCCATCGTTTCTTTAATATAATGAAGACTTCATAAAGCAAAATATATATGAAGCTGAAAATTAAATGGTGTGACTTTTACACTAAATATCACAAAGCCATAATATAAAAAGTGCACGAAAAGATTAGGAGGTTGAAGCTTTGTGTAAATAATGGATGGCCGAAATATTGGTTATGAAGATATTGTTATGTTTGTGTGAATATAATATAATACATATCTGATAAGCTTGACTTCTTCCTTCTTCCTCTGGTTGCTTTCCACCTAACAGAGAGGCATCTCATACATCAACTTCAATGCCAGCCTTGCTCTGAGTTTGCCAATTATTTATTGCATAGTTCACATTAATTAATCAATGGCGGAAATTACAATTTTAATGACAATTCCACCACACATCGCATACATTTATGAAAATCAACAATCAATTTATAGGGGGTATATACACACACACACACACATGGAGACACCTCAATTTTGGTATTAATTATTATGTGCAGACCCACTGAGTGGTTGGTAATTAATCCAATTAGATACATACAAAATATTAAAAAGGAGTACTGAATTAAGCAATAGGCCCACCACGAATTGTCCATGTGGGTGGATTAAAGCCATATATATGACTTTTCTACATGTCACTTTCTGAGTGGATAATCCCATTGATTCCAGTAATATTCCCTTTTATTTTTTTTTTTGGGATAAAATTAAAGTGCAAAGTAAACAAAGATTAAATGAATTGGATTGAACACTATTACTCTGGCATACATATACATAGTTTCATATTTTTTCTCTAAATATTCAAAATGTTGTATGTTCATTGAGTTTAATTGTTCTCAAAGTTAACATATCTATACATCTATGAATTGTCAGCATAAATCCTGTCTTATCATGTGAATACTCTCTTCAACCCTAAATTCTGGAGTTAGTTGAGGGGGGTTTTTTCCCCTATTATTTAAAATTAACATCTCAATTAATTTTTTTTCCCAAATTTATAATTTTTCTCAAAACTATTTCTAATAATTGCATATCAAGGGAAGGTTTCCATTCATGGGGTTGCATGCAAATGATTGAGGAGAATTTTCAAAAACTTAACTTTCACTTTTACAAATAACTAATCTAATTAACTTTCTTAATATTTACAAATTAGTTATTTATTACGTGGGATCAGAGATTAATTTTTTGATTAAAAAAATTCTCGGTGGAACGTACTCGTAATAGTCAAAGACAGGGATTAATGATTTTGTTCATCTTTTCTCCCAACAAAATGAGTATCTTACAGGTGTGAGTGGATCAGATAAACACGATTGAAACGGCAAATCTGAAGTATATATTTCTTCAACTATATATATCAAACATATTATAATCCATATTCCAGATGTAACCTTATTATTAATATCATCAAACCCAGAGACAAACTCAAGCTTCTGATCAAATTACAAAGGACATCATCATCTATAGCCTCGATATCGCAGAACAGAAACCAACCAACACAAAGCGCAGTAGCAACACACACACAAAGCCTTAATTAAGAGGCAGATTTAAGTAATTCATTAGTTAATTTAGTTGTATTCAGGGTGAGCCAAGAGGTAGGCCTCGATGGCCTTGAAGAGAGAATCGCCCTTGGCTTTGCCGGTCTTGATTTCCTCCTCGCTGGGCTGAGCATCGCCTTTGGTGAAGTACTTCACACTGATCTTAGCCACCGTGCCTCCGTTCGGACCCTCCACCAGCTTCGTGTCCACCGATATCTTCTCCACCGTCTCCGGAAAATCGCCCGCTTCCACTATGCTGTAGCTGTACCCATAGCTTGCTTCGTCCACTGCTTCCACCTTGTGCAACACATGGTGGGTCTTCCCTCCTGCGTACACACATACACACACATATAAATTTGACAAGAAGAGAGCATGATATTTGATCTAACTGTAAATTAGTGGAATTAACACACACACACACACACACAC
>QFDD01004206.1:0-17803 GCA_006871305.1 Vachellia collinsii | reverse complement strand
ATCAAAACAATGCAAAATAACGACAAGATTCATAAAAAAGAATTAATCACAATAAGGTACCTTCTTAAGCTGAAAAAATTAGCTCCAAATAATAGTTCACTTTCTTCAGCAGCTTCAACGCAAAGATAAAAGGATGCACTTAACTACAAATAAAAGAAACAAGGAATGGGGAAACAAAGGCTTTCGACGGAGGAAGAAAGAAAAAATGAAGTGAAGAAGGAAAAGATGAAGCAAGTTGTGAAGAAGAAAAACACTTCCTCCTTCGTTTATATAGTGCGTCAGTTGTAACTGTTCATTAACATGCGTCCTATTCACTCTTCATGCCTACGCCTTCACTCTTCCCCACTGCTCCATCCCATCACCTGCTCGTCTGCCATGCTGCCACGCTACTGCTTGTTGCACACTGTCCTTGGCTGTCTTCTAACAACCCAAACTCGTTCACCATTTGGTGATTTTGGTCCTTGGAACTACATGCCTGACACTGAACTCGTTTTTCAGGTGAACGAGTTCAGTATAAATTTAAACTCGTTCACCTAAAAAATGAGTTTGACGGTAGCATTTGCCTAAATATTTTTCAAAATGTAGCATTTGGTTTAAAAAAAATATATTGTTCAATGCATTTGCCTAAAAAAACCAAGAGAAAATAGGGTCAAACTGTGTCGTGTGGACGTGTTGAAAATTTTAGTGGTGACAAAAAATTAAATCAAAGAATAATTTTTGTCATATTTTTTCACCAACATAATTTTTAATGGGGGTACTTTTCCTTAATTTTCCAGATTGCAAAGTTACCTCTTTTATGCATGAAGAGTGCTTGGTAGTTGACCAGTTGGTAGTAACGAACTAACGGTAGAATGGGATTAAGCTCCCTGAACCGCTTGATCTTGGGTTTATTGCCTCATATAATAGAAATAATTATATGAATTAAATGTTTTTTTTTTTTTGGGTTGAATGTAATGAACATTTGTCTTTATTTCATCAACAGAACTACAGAAGCAATAATTATGCTCGTCACAGTTGGTTTCTTCAACATGAGAGATGAGAACGAATGGTAAAAAATCAGAAGCGATTCCCACGAGAATTGTGGCGATAATTTTAGAAGCCATGAGATTACAATGTTGATGTACGTGAAGAGTTGCGGAGGGAGGAATGAAGACCCAACACGTGTTTGAAGGCCAATTTGTTGTTGTGCAAGTGCCATTTTAGGCGAAGGTGATCGATCGTCTTTCTGAGTTGGAGGCAGATCAACAAACCCTATAGCGCAGCGTTGTTCTTTCCTTGTTCGTCGCCTGACAGCGGAGGAGAAGTTCCCATGCTTCTCCATAACCACATTGCTTCCTCTGGGACCCGTTTCGCTATAATTACCTCTCTTCTTCTCTAGCTCGTCCATTTCCATCGCACTCTGGGTTCTCTTTCCCTCCTTCTCCAAATCTTAGGTCCCTTTTACTTTCCCTTTTTTCTTATTGGCCCTCTGTTCTTCAAGATTTTTTGTGTTATTGATATTGGATATGATCCGATTTGTATGTCACGTTTCTAGTTCGCATAGAAACGGTGGAATGTGCACAAAATTAGACAGTCTCACATTAAATTGATGTTTAGGGTATCTGGAGCATGAATGCATGATGGAATTTTGTTCCGTTCATTAATTTTTAGTCCATTTTTTACCCTCTTGAACATCGTTTTTCTTCTTCTGAGGCAATTATTTGTTGGTGAATAATTTCCCCCCTTGAATCTCTGCTTTTCATAGGTATTTTTCTTGGGTTTCAGACATCCTTCTGGAGATCCCAGGTGCTAAGTTGAAATGGATGGTGTGAAAAGTGTTGAAGAGATGTCGCTTTCGGAACCCTCAATTGTTGTTGATCAGGCTGTTGCTGCTGGAGGAAAAGTCGAAACAGAGATTTCTCCAAAGCCTTCTGATTTTGTCAAAGCGAAGAGACGCATTATTGATACAGCACAACCTTTCCAATCTGTCAAAGAAGCTGTTTCCAAATTTGGAGGAACAATAGACTGGAAAGCCAAACGAGCCCTGAGTATGGAGGTATATCTCTGATTTACGTGGTTGATTGCTTTTAGTTCTGTTTACCCTTTTTTTTCGAATAAAATGTCCTTCGTCTTGTCGGTTTTGCTCCATTTGCTTAACTCATGAAAATTGAGATGTCATACGGAGAATCTCTGTTATTTTGTTTGCCTTGTAAAGTTGATGGCATTGGAATGGCTAAGACAATATATGAATCGATGAAAATTGAAGTATAAAAATGGAACTTGATGTAGAGTTAAGAGACTGAAATCATATTTTTGGCCTAGTATTTGCATCCTCAAAGGTCTGGCACGTATTTTGTGTAGTTTCATGGATGCACACAATTTTGGTTCACATTACATTGAGGTTGAATATTAAGAACCGCTATTTTTTCCCTGGTTGTACAGAGGATCAGCCTGCCTAATGAGGATTCGGAAAGCACTAGGAAACTTATAGATGAATTGAAACTTAGCCTTGAGAAGGCACAGAAAGAGGAACGTCAGGCAAAGCAAGATTCAGGACTTATGAGGCTCAAAGTTCAAGAGATGGAGCAGGATATCGAAGAGGAAACTAGTACTGCTGCTAAAGCTCAACTTGAGGTTGATGAAGCCATGCATGCAGCTGCAGTTTCAGATTTGAAAGCCGTACAGGAGGAACTGGAATCATTGCGTAAGGATTATGCTTCTATGGTGATTGAAAGTGAGAAAGCTATAAAAGAAGCTGAAGAGGCTGTTGCTGAATCTAAAAAGGTTGAGAAGACAGTGGAAGATTTGACACTTGAGCTCATTGATACTAAGGGGTTGTTGGAGTCCTCACAAACCAAAAACTTGAAACTTGAGAGAGAAAGAACAAGAGCAGCCATGGTTGGAGATCTCAAATCACAACTGGATTTATCTTCTCCTTTACTGCTTGATTTGAAAGCCAAATTAGAAGAGACAAAATTGAAACAGCAGCAGTATGATGAAGAACAGAGAAAGGAACTTGAGGTAGCAAAATGCAAAATAGCAAAAGCAACTGCTGAGGTTGATTTCTTGAGGGTTGCTTCCCTGTCATTAAAATCAGAACTTGAAGAAGAGAAATCTGTTAATGCCATGATTAGTCAAAGGGAGAAAATGGCGTCTGATGCAGTTGCGTCTCTCAAAGATGAACTTGACAGAACTAATTCTGCAGTAGCTTTGGTTCAGAAGAAGCAGAAAGAAGCCAGAGAGAAGATGATCGAGCTTCCCAAGAAACTAGAAGAAGCAGCCCAAGAGGCTGATAAGGCCAAGATGCTTGCTCAGGAAGCTCATTTTAGGCTGGATAAAGCAAAGGAAGAGGCTGAACAAGCAAAGGCCAAAACAAATGAGATGGAAAGTAGACTACTTGCAGCACAAAAGGAGCTAGAGGCTATCAAGGCTTCTGAAAAGTCAGCAATGGCATCAGCTAAAGCATTGCAAGAGAATGAATCAGCTAGAAGAAGAAACAGTAATGCAGAATCTCCCTCTGAGGTGACACTTTCAGTGAAGCAATATGATCAGCTCTGTAAGCTTGCCGATGAAGCAAATGAGCGAGCCAATAGGAGGATTTCAGCTGCTAATTCTCAGATTGATATGGCTAAGGAGTCTGAATTGAAAAGCTTGACGAGGTTGGAAGAACTAAATCAACAGTTGACTGAAAGAAGGAAACTGCTGAAGGAAGCGACTGAGAAAGCTGAGAAGGCCAAGGAAGGAAAATTAGGTGTAGAACAAGAGTTGAGAAGTTGGAGGGCTGACCAAGAGCAAAGAAGAAATGCCAGTGAAGAAACCCAAGGAACGGTAAATCAGAAGAAAAAGTTCAAGTCCGTTTCTGTGGGAAAGAAAGAATTCAAAAACCTGGACCAACCTACAAACAAGAAGGGTACTGGATCATCCGCAGAAATCAAGACCAAGAAGAATAAGTCATTGTCATCAAAAATTGCCATGTTCTTTTCCCGAAGAAAAACCCATCCAACTTAGTGAACTTAATCTTTCACAGTAGTCCTACTTCCCATCTTTCACAATTTTCCTCATAATGAGGTACAATTGTTTGATTTGACCAATACTGCAAACGTGTATCTGTTTGATATACTAATAGGCATGGCTGGTAGGACTTGACTCTCACTCGGTGGAATTCTGAAATCTGTATATGCATTCTGGGGATACATTCTTTTCTATATCAAGTTCTTGGTTGTAAAAAGATAATAAGAGGATTTTTTTTTTTATTGTACATAGGTTATATCCATTCAATTATTCATTGTTTTACTCTGTTTTCTCATTTTGTTTATTTTTCTTCTTGAATTGAATGAGTTTTTTTTAAGTACCGTTTTGTGAATAGATCTTCATTTAAGCATCATAAACTATTTTTTTCTTTTTTCCCCAGAGAAATTCCACATTAAAATATGCTATTAATTTTAGGCTCGAGATCAAAAAGGGTCATAAACTTTCCATGCTCTGAGCAAATAGTAGTGATTTAGGTATTTGTTCTCGGTGGTGATGTGAAAAATTACTGGGTCTTTCATAATATTTGTTTCCATTCTTATTTCAATAACATTCTTGTAAACAGAATTCGATACCCATTAAGAATATATATAATACTTCAAAATATCTAGAGTGAATAAGAAGAAAAGCGAGTTTCACTCTTCTGTGGACTTATAAACTGAAAATCCGTCTCTACTTTTGCTTCTGTGTTGAATTACAACAGATCAAATAAGTACATGCAGAACATTCTCATTAACCAGAGGAACAAGCCTAAAGACCAGAAAAACAACAGAGGAGACACAGGAGGAAGAACATAAGAAAGAACTCGTTTTTAAGGATTCAATGCCTGCCTTCTTCCAACATGTTTACAAAAGGCAGGTTTTTTTTTTTTTTTTTAAGCTTTAGCTGATTTTACTGGTGTCTGAGCCCTGCTTGCTACAATCTGCTCAAACAGATCTCTGATCTTCAAGCCAACTATGGTTTGGAAGAGACCTGTGCCGTTGTTGCTGCCAGGGAATTCGGAATGCTTCAACATTTGTTGCGTAACTTCTCCATAGAACTTGCTTGACAGGTTGCTTAGATGGCTCTCAACATATATTAGCTCATCTAGTCTGTCAAATTGCCCATCCATCTCTACAACTGATACCTATTGCATACACATGGCAAAAGAAAGCCAAAAAGACACTCAAGTTACTGGGTGAAATGAGCTGAAAAAAAATATACATATGGATACCTCATTCTGCATAAATAGCACAACTCTTTCTGTTTGGTACCGACTACCGAGAGCCAGTTAAGACATAATAGTTCAGAATATGACTTTTATAGCAGATTTCACAAGAACTTGTTACATATTCCTAGAGTTCCATGCTATTAGTACTCTCTTCTACTATAATTATAGTCTAAATATGGGGAGGGAGGAAGCCAGGAAGGGGAAGAGAACGTGAAAAGAATAAGTACTTGAATGAGAGAGAGAAAATGTATGTGCATTAAAAAGATTAAAAAAATGACTAATTTATTTGATTTGAACTATTCTAATCAGGAGTACTTTTTAAGGCAGCTTTATTCAAAGGTAAATTGGATTGTTGGGTGGACTTTAAGCTTGAATTCTTTGAAACAAGATATGTTTAGTTAGTTGTTATAAATATAAAACTTCAATCCACTTTATCTCCCAAATTTATAACTTTTTCTCTAAACTATCTCTATTGAATGCACAAAGTAAACAGGTTCCCATTTAGAGATAGTTTAAATGCAAATAATGGTTAAAGAGAGTGTTTAGGAAAATTAATGTATATTTTTTTACAAATTACAAACTTAACTAATTTTCTTAATCTATATAAATTAGTTGTTTAGCTCCTATATTAATTATCATAGGGAATATATAGTTTTCTAAATAATTCCTCAAAAGGAGTTGGTAGACATATATACCTCATGACCATAGTAAGTTTCAGGACCATAGAAGAATTTGATGCCAGGGTAAGAGCAAGTGAGCTTCCTTCCACAGGGAATCCATGCAATGGTAGAGCCTTCATCAAACAAGTAAACTGGGCTAAAATGCTTAACCCCTTCTTTCTGTATCAATCTCACTCTCAATATCTTCCCTTCATTGTCGTCTGGTATTAGTTGTGTTGGCAACACTTCTATCACTGCATCTGCATATTGCTTCTGAGGATCTGAATCATCCACCACCGAAAACACACCCAAGTTAGCTAATTAACACTTCACTTGTATTTGGTAATTGGGTATCTTCATTTTTTTCATGTTCTTGAAAATCTATTTGTAAAGTTTTGAACTTGACAGATGTGTGTGTGTGTGTGTGTGTGGGCAAATGTTAGTTTTGTTTACCAATATATGCGTCGAAATCGGGTTTTCTTGCTTCGATGCTAGCTTTGATGCTTTCGAGGCTATGCCCACGTTCTGCCATGTCTCTCTGCAATAATTTTTAGATCAAAATAAGCAAAGAATTATAAAGTTTCTAATTTTTTTTGAGTTGATGAACAATTTGTAATGTGTTTTTAGTGTTTTAATTTTACCTGAATTTTCCAGGCGAATTTCACCTCATTGCTGATATCCAAGTAGATACTGAAGTCCAATAGTTCTCTGACTCGAGGATCAAACCTAAAGCAACCAACAAAATTTCCATGTCAAACCTTAAACCATCTTTACTTTGCAAATATCTCCATCTAAACAGACCCCGGAAAAAAAAAGGTTAAAAACGCATCTTAATTCCATTTTATAACTGACCTGTACTAAGTTCGAAGATGACATAATTTCGTGACAAAAATAAAATATTAAATTTAAACAAAGTGTCCTAGAGCTTGACCCAAAAACTAACAAAGTTCGAGACTTGCTATTAAAAAAAAAATTGGTTCTTAGAAGCCAAGAGTAAGTGGAAGTCGAACCAAATAATAATAGTCATAATAAATATGTACACTCAATTGAAAGAGGCATTGTATGGGTAGATACTTGTATATCCATAAAAGGGTGACAATGATTCCACGTGTATATGGTGGCCCGCCATGATAAGGTTGTAAAGTCGGAAGCAATTCCTCGTCCATACAAAATCCATCATTTATAGATAAGGTATCTTCTCCTTCAACCCCTATCTCTCTCATCAGAGACTCTCACTCTATCTATCTTTAATCCCTCACAGACAACCTCCGGAACAACTGTAATAAACTGATCAACCATCCTCACCACCACCTACTTAGTTCTCAAAAGTTTCCCTTCCAATCTTCCATCGTACAAAAAAAAAAAAAGACACGCAAAGATGAAGAAAAACACACAAGTTTCTTGAAAGATCATCAGATCAAGAATAGTGGTGGTGGTAACTTACATTGGGTGCAAGCCTTCTATGACCAAGATCTTGGGTGGCTTGATGAGTTCAGGTGGGTCCAAGAGACCAGTGACATGGTTGTAAATTGGTTTCTCGACAGCAATTCCATCCTTGATAGCCTTAACTTGTTCGTACATGAGATCAAAATCATTGGCTCTTGGGTCAAGTGCTGTGACTCCCTTTTCCTTCCTTCCTGTTCTGTCAAGTGAGTGGTAATCATCCAAACATATCACTGTGGTTGTGTCACTTATGAGTGTGTTGGAATCTGGATTCCCTCCTTTTGGTGGTTCTGCTGTGCCTCCAAACACACTGGTAAGCCTCCTCATGAAGGTACTCTTGCCACATCCCGAGTCTGCTGCTAGACCAATCACCACTGTCTGTGAGTCAGCCGCAGCGCATGTTATCACCCATGTTCTGCTGCTGCTGCTGCTACTATTACTTCTGCTGCTGGTTCTGCTTCTGTAGAAAAGAACCTGTTTTTGGTGAAAACCCAAGTGGGATTTTGATGGGGTTGTGAAGGAGCAATTTGTGTTGAGGGATTGTGTTGTGTAAACTGTGCAAGCTGCCATCTCTCCCTCTTACTCTATCTCCCTCTCTCTCTGTCTCTCTGGGGAGGAAGAATTTGAGAGGAATGAGAGAGAGGGAGTGAGGTTAAGGTGGCTTTTGTTTAGAGGACCAGTATGAGAGTAAGGGATAACACTCCAAGGAGGAGGAGTATGGAACACAAATAAAATTAGAGGTGAAGGCTACTTGGCAAGAAAATGAAATTGTGACTACCCCCTGTTTTGTACTGATGTGGAAGTCATTCCAAAGCTACATAAGGCTAAAGAGGTCTTTTCATCATGTTTTTAACTTTGAGAAAAATTTGTCCATGACTACCATTTTGGAGAATTAATTACAACCGATATGTTTTTATAAACAAAAGTACTATCACTCTCAAAAGGTTTCATACAATTTAAATGCAATTAATTCTTGGACAATTTTTTGAAAAGTAGGAAAATTGGTGGGAGATATTTCTCCTCAATCATTCATTTCCAAAAAAAAAAAAAGAAAGAATTTCTTGAGGTCATATCCAATGTGAGGTTGTGACAAACAGGTATGGAGTCATGAATGAGAGGTTATCAGAATTCAGAAGCAATTTGGATATCAGCAGTGACACGTGGCATGAAGGTGGTGGCCGATTGAGGATGAGGGGTTAAGGGTGAGGAGTGGAGCAGATATAGAAGCCATCCAAATAGAGCTTGGACACACTAGAACTAGTACTTGTTTACGTATGGTCTATAACTCCCTTTTCTCACTCTTGTTCTCTCATTCACTGTTATTGTTAGCTGTTGTAGAAAGCAAGCACGCACGTAGAAGTTGGAACTCTATCTTGAGCAAGAGCCACTCAGAAATCACAAATCAAAAGGAATTGGTGGGTGTTAAAGTATATAAGCATATGCTTCATAAACCCAAAATTTGATCCTCTTCCTTTTATTTTTTTTGGTCATTTTTCTGCTATCATATACTCCCATTGTTTCTATAAAAAAATTAGTGAAGTTAATTATTTATAAAATGTGTGAACTCTCTAAAGTATTCCATTTTTTTATTTATTTGTATTGAAAACCCCTTTAATACATTGAATCAGTAGAAAAGTTTAGAAAAAAAAAATTATAAATCTGAAGATAAAATGAATTGAAATATTATATTTAAGATCAAAACGAAATCCTCTACACATTACGATAAGGGATGCTTTTAAATGAGATGAGTTTGTTTTGGAATATTATGCATCATTGTAACAAATGTCAACCAGTGTTCTCGTGTTTTTTAGCCCTATGCATGCAACAACGATAATTACTTAAAGGTAGCGAGGTGTCCACATTATGGGCCAACACTATAAATCGAATTACTCGAATGCTTAAATATTCAATCATAAAATAAAAAAGGTGCAGGATACCGCATGTCACACCTTGCCAACACTTAGTCCAAACTTATACATCCTTGCCCATGCTTGCCACATCTTACACGGACTTTGCGCACAATTACCCCAACTTAGTACAAGCTTGCCCATGCTCGTCACGTGAACTAATACATTCTGAGAATTAATGTGTAGGAATGAGTGAAACGTTTTATTTGGACTGAACTACTTGTTCTACAAATAGTTTTTTTTTTTTCATTTGAATGATATTTATATGCTTTTCTTTAAAGAGGTGCTAATTTTAAAATGCAGCACAGTGATCAACACAAAAAAAAAAAAGCAAAAAATTTAGCCAAATTCCCAAAACGGTGGAGAGAAGTGTTCAAACAAATTGCAATGTAACTCGTCGAGTGTTGGGAGCATGGAATTAAATGGTAAGCCCAAGTGAAGACTCCAATGAATTCCTATTTACGTATGATTATAATTGAAATAAACTATAAAATGGAAATGGTGCTTTTATTTTTTTAATAAATAAATTATTTATTTCTATTTCTCATCATTAATATGCATCGTGCCAAAAAATTAAAAAAAAAGGTAAAATAGCAAATATAACCCTGATCTTATTTCTCATATGCACACAGCACCCTAATCTTTTTTTATACAATTTTATCCTCATATTTTTAATTTGGTGTAATTTCTTCTCTTCCATAACTTATAATCAATTCTTATAAGAAAAATTAAAATTTTAGTCACTAACTTTTAACTTACTTATAATTTAGTCCCTTAAACTATTTTATGAAATCAAACTAATAAAAAAAAATAAGCTTCCAAATCTGCACAACAATTTTTTGAGAGAATTCCAAAATTTAAATTTATTTACAATAATTCATCTATTTAGAGTCAAAAAAGATACATATCTTTTTAGGGCTAGTTGAGAGTAAGAAGAATGAAAATTCTTTTATTATATCAAATTTTTATGGAAACAATTTCTATAACTAAATTTTCTATAAAGATTCCAAAAATCAAATTAATTTTTCAAAATTCATTAACTTCGCGTTAGAAAAACCTCTTCTTATTATAAGGTTAATTTGGAATCAAAAACTATAGTTCATAAGAATTTTAGAGATTAAATTTATTTACAATAAACTTAATGAATATTGTAAATAAATTTGAATTATTGTAAATCTCTATGGCTTAATTTTTTTTGCCTCCAAATGGATGAATTATTATAAATAATCTTAATTTTTAAAATACTCAAACAATTGAATGATAGAGACTGTTTCTATATAATTCTGAAATAATAAAAAAATTGTTGAGAGACCTGAAAACTCATTTTTTTTATTAGTTTGATCCTTAAAATAATTTAAGAAACTAAATTATAAGTAAATTAAAAATTAAAGATTAAAATATTAATTTTCTACAAAATAATTGATTAAAAGTTAGGGAATGAACGAAATTACACTAAATTAAAAATATAAAAAATAAAATTACACCCAAAAAAAGATTAGAATGCTAGATGCACTTGAAAAAAAATCAAAATTATATTTGTTACTTTACTCACAAAAAAAAAACATAATTTATCATACTTTATTGTCAAAGTCACTAGTTTTTATTTAGTCAGAGCGATGAAAAAAAACATAATTTATCATACTTTATTGCCATTAATATAAGGATTCTTTATTATATATTTTAAATTAGTATTTCCCCCTTGTTAAGCTTAAAATTCTAGATAATACAACTTATATTTTCATAAAGTCATTTGATGTTTGAGAATTCAAATTTAAGTTCAGTTTTTCTAAAAATATAATTTAGAAGAACTGAACTTAAAAATATAAAAATTGACTCATTTTTTTAAAAAAATGAGTCAATTTTTTAAAAATTAAACTTATAAAATATCTGTGTAAAGAAAATGTGACATGGCGAGTTCGTTTATCCCTGAAAAGAGAAGACATTATAATGATATTTATATTCAAAGAGAACCTGAATAAGCAATGAATACCCATCATCCATTATACACGACTGCAATCAATTTTGGATTTGATCCCTTCAATTCACTTTTAATCATCACATCATAATCTAGTGATGTTGATAAATGATAAGAGCTGTAAATCTATTTTTAAAAAATAAATAAATAAATAAAAGTATTTATCTCAACACCATTAGATTGCGATATGAGGATCAATATTCATCCATCAAGACCTAATTGAATAGGATTTAGATTCTCTCTACTCTTTCAGGATTCAAACCCATGAATTGCCAACAACAGGGAGAGGGGGGCTTTTTTCCTTTTTTTTTAATTTGGGTAACGGGAAGACACACAATACAAAACTTCCTCCTATTTCATTACAAACTAATATCTAATGTAGTCACTACAATACACACAGAAACAACGAAGAATATGTTAGATAAGGAGGGTACGCATGCATGGAACAAGAAAAAAACCCAATATAAATGGGGAAAAATATTTTAAGCCACCTTGGAAAGTGACTGATGGTATAGAAGCCATACTGGATCAAAACCTGGAAGCAAATCCTCACTTGTTCCCCCTGAAATACATGTAAATTTTCTGCATGCAACAAACAAAACAAAGTAAATCATCTTCCAATATCATTAGAAACAACATATTCCACACGAAATTATAGGTAGGCCTAGCTTCTCAAATAAATAACGCACACGAATCTCAGCTTAGTTTATCATCAGGCTAATATAATAGCTACTCATAAGCAACAGACAATCTCACTCTATATCAAATCGGTAGTTTTTTTTCTTAGAAAAAAGAAAATATGTAATTTTAGGTAAAAAAATTTCAGTCAATCTTCCAAGCAGTTTTACAAAGGGCAAGCAAAGTCTAATACAACTATCATTCATCTCATTGCTGAGTGAGAAGCAAAACAAGACCAAACGCTAAGCCTTTAATAAATGCAAGCATTCTGTCACTCACCTGAAGCACCCACAAGCTTAAAAGAGTTTCCAAGCAAAACAAGGCAAATCCAACCAAATAGAAAATCTGAAAAAATACCAAGAATCTAGGATAAGAATAGACAAGAGGTGACCGCACCTGATTATTCCTTTGATGCAGTAGTATAAAACAATATTCTAAACATGCAATTTGAAATTTTTCCCCAGCGACTTCAACTAGTCCTATCATGTTTCACACAGCATTTCATCGATATCTTATAATTTTTAAGGGCATCCAAATTATTCTTGAGAAACGAAATCTTATTGCAACATCAAACTGGTAGCTTACAGAATGAAGGCACCAGTTGCATCACTCAGTCTACCACCATAAATGTCCAGTCTCCACATGTTTACTGAACCTCAACTAAATGAAAACTCCATATGTTTCCCGAAGCTCACCACATCAGCATCAACTATCCTTGACACTCATTTTCATGTGTTCATGTATCAGATCATCCTTTTATGGGAAAAAGGATAGACAAACCTGAGAAGGCTAACAGCCTTCACGGCCCAGTCCATCCAAAACACTAAATTCTAAATATATGATAAGTAGGTTTGGGAGATATTTCCACAAGTAAATCCGCAAATGCATCAAATTTGTCATAATGAAATATTCAGGATCGGTGTCAGAACTAGACATGACTTCTGTTCAAGCTTTACATGCTTATCATAAGTCATGAATATTAAAACAGTGATAACTGACAAGTCTTATACATTTATCGGAGATAAATATGCCCAAGAGAGTAAATGCTAATGTGCTCATATCTTATACAACTTACCCCAACAAACACATGGTCTGAGAAGACATCAATTGCCGCAAGAATGCCCCTGAAATCATAGGATTAAGATAATTAATTCACACTAACATAAAAGAAATATATACTCCCTTCCCAGGCATTATAAGTTACTATTTATTGAAACAAGTAAAAGGATGGCCACAAGTTTAACAGCAATAAACAGAACATAGATCCTTATAACAGCAAGTACAGGTTAGTAGCGTTTTTACATCAAAATAACACATTTTAGAACTGCAGCAGTCCCTGACCACTTATAATTTGACCATGACTATGTGTAGTGCTGCTAAGTATGCCAAATTTTTTCACTTATACCGCTCTCGTATGTTCCTTGGCTTAGTAAAAATGATGATTATGATACGGCCAGATAAGTTTATTCAAGATAGTCATGGTAAAAACCTAACAATTGACAATTATAAACCAGAACATGACCTTTTCAAAACATAATAACATAATTCTACTCAACGCAATACGCAAGCAAAGATTAAGAACTTGAAACAAGGAGGTAGCATTTATCAGACTTACGTGAATGACTTTCCATGAAAGACTATTGGAGGTGCAATCGCAGCAATGACACAAAAAGCAATATGCAGCTGCATTATCCCAAAGCAATTAACAGAAGGCTAGCAAATCATTTATACATGGGAATACCAGCATTATGTGATAGAAAACATACCAAGTAAAACAGGAAAAACCAACCAAACTTAAGTGCACTATCTGTCCTGCATATCATAAACAAACAACCATAAACAACAACAATAATTGTGCAGAATCCAATGCTTGCTAAGCACTTCCTTTTACTAAATAGAAAGAAACTTATGCGTATGCTCTTTTCATATTCGCTTACTTTTCTTCTTTTCATCCATTTAATCCTTTTTTTTTTCAGGGATAAAACATATGGTATCAGTACGTTCTAATCACAATCTGTTCCACCACAGATGCTAAAGAAGGAAGAATAATTCTACCCATCATTAAAAAAAACTCAATTAAATCGTCTCCAAATAGGATGACAACAGTGTTAGTAAAGAAAAGGTAGCTACACTCCAGCTTACCTCATAGCACGGTAGAGGGGCCTGTACCAAAGCACATATGAAAGGGGGACTCCAAGTAGAGCATAAATTACCGCAAGGAAAAAAATTTTAATGCCTGTGAATTAAAACTTGAAACATTAGATCCAAATTACATCACAAACAAGAGACCTGGCAGCATCAAATATAAAAGCATCACTGTGGATATAATAAGCTTACCACCGCCTCTAATCCAACAGATCATCACAGCAACTACGTTAAAAACCAGACAGAGAACAATCCCTGCAATTATTTAAAAAGAAAAAGAAAAGAATAATAGAAATCAGAAGTAGATTCTCAAATCAAACATTGAACAGAAAAGTTCTATAACTTAACCAAGTACAAAGAAGCAGCAATCATGACTCACAAGGGAGAAAAAGTTCCACAAGGGTTACTGACGGAACTCAAACAAACACTACAAATAAATAAGAGAAATGCCAGAATTTATAGAATTCAAACTCATAGAAAAACCAGAGACAATCCACCAGATAAAGGAAGAATTGCATTTACAGATAAAAGAAGAAAATAAGCAGAACTGTGTTAAGAAAGTTCAGGGGGAAACCATTAAGGAAACAACATATAAATGCAAACAAATAAATAAACATATGAACAATTTCAACTTTCCATACCTAGCCAACTTGCAAATGCCGAATATTGTAGCCTCTGGGCATGAACAGGTATCTCATTGGCTATGTCATGGTGAATGATTGGGAAAAATGGAGGCCAGTTCTTATCATCAACAACAACCCCAGCTGACGAGCACAAAAAAGTAAGTTATTGATTCAGCATAAATCTAGAAGTGTGACAAGAGAGTTAACCAAAAGTCTTGTATGTCATAAACTCAAGCCTCAGTGTTTACATCTGGCAACTGCATCTTCTCTTCTTTTGATTTCCTGCATATACATTTTGAAAGTCACATGACACTCAGAAGCAAGGATCCAGCACATTAACGTAGGCCATAACATAAGCAAAAACTTCAATTTGTAGGCAGTTAAGGTCATGGCAGCACATAATACATTAATGATGGCAACAAAATACTGATACAAGTAGTATAAATTTTGTGACTTCCAAAAACTGCGATGCTAACCTGCTCTCTCTTTTTTAGATCTGCTGCCCAAGTTGCAAGCTCTTGTTCCCTTTTCTTAGAGACCTATGCAAATACCACAGAAAAAATTTAGCCCTAAAAAAAGCCTAAACCTGAAGAGCAACTCTATGTTTGCAATATAACTACATTTGTATTCTCCAACGGAATATCCACTGTAGCATCATGATGTTGACCAAAGCCAAGTGGCTCAGAAGCTGCTGGAGGAACACGCAACTTTGATCCAGGGGCACCACCACCATTCTGCAAGATTTTGCCCAACAAAAAGATTTTATAACCATCAAGTTGAGACTTAAATGCGATGGAACAAAACATTTAATACAGAATAGGATGATCACTAAGTTTTCAGCACCAATAATTACACCCCTCCCCCACACCACAAAAAAAAAAAAAAACAAAACAAAATGAAACTTCTTTCCTATCAAAAAGAATATTATTCTAACCTAAAGAATTGGCAAGATGTCTTGTCAAATTTTGGATTACTGGCAAATTAATTAAAACAAACTCATGTCTTAGACTACAGCTCATACAATGAAAAACATACTATGCCTCTTTTCAATTCTTAACATCTTCACATGATTTTTAGCAGTGAAGAACTTTACATGCTAAAAAATAAAATTACATCAGGTTTCTGTTGCTAGTGGCAGAACCCTCACCAACACATAAAAACAATAATTTTCCTTATCGCCTCCAATGTTCATCATTCCTTGCACGTTTTTAGCTGCAATTCGCCCTAAAAATACTACTGCCAATGAACTACAAGCTAAACAAGATTAAAGTAGAATATGTTCAGGCACTTTTCCATTTCCACTTCGCTCTGAGAAACACATCCTCTCTTCTCCACCTTACTGGTTTATACTTTAGTCTAAAAATCATTTGCGTGAGACAAGTTAGACTATCTTGTGTTGAACAATTGAAGATAAAAATTTCTACAATTTTCACTTCCTCCAAATAATGCATTTACAAAACCGTAAAATTGTCATTGAGTAATTTTAATTAAGGAAGACATTAAGTTTATGAACTCCCAGTATAATACATTAGAATTAAAATTTTGACAGGCACAGATGGTTTACAAATCTAAACCTCATAAACTAATTTTCTTCCCTTTCCTTTGCGGCATGCACCTAAACAACTCAGTACTCGTCCATTTCCAAATTAGCAGTTCAAAAAGATGTTCAGAATATCACCATGACTTCCATATAATTCACAACATATCCAAAATTTATTTCTCTTACATTTCCGGGAGACAGAATCAATAATGTAAATCTTAAGCAGAACCACCACTATGTGCCCCGTGCAATGCTTAGTTTCATGTAGAGCTGAGGTAACAGTGAGATCACTTCAATCATTAGAAACGATTCAATAGTTAAAAAAAAAGAAAAAACAAAAGATTTAACAATCCTTAGTCATTTTTCCTGAGATTCCAAATAAGAAATATCATTCAAAAGATTAAGAAGTCCCAATGACAAGTGAGGTGTTGCCATTTCTTACACTTGAACTTGTCTCTTTGGTTGCCATTGGAACTTCTTAGTAATTAAATCTCTTCCTTGGACCTTATAATAATTCTCCCAAAAATTATTATATTGTCATTCAAAATCTGTCATATTCTCGGATTCTCCAACAACCAAAAAAGCAGGGGTGTCGATAATTAATCGTTAACGCTGTCACTGTGACTGAGCAACGAAGAGTCCGTTAGCACCTCATTCCAGTAAGTGCATTCTCTCAGCTAAGCGTCTCAGACACACCAGAATTGATATCTTTACGATTACCCACATTTTTCTCGGATGAACTTCGCCGAAACTAGTAATCTAAGTGTCCATGTGGCAAACTCTTTCTCAACTATATATCCAAATCCAAAACGGAAAATAGCGGAAATCACGTTCCACCCTGACCATGAGCTGATAATTCGGTCCAGATCAAACAAAGTACATACCACTCAAATCACGCTCAATAACAAATTAAAATAATTTTAAAGGCACCGCTTAAATCTGAACACTCGCGAAGATCCAACTACCATAACTCAAGCATTTCTTGTACGCATTACGCGCTCCACCAATTTTAAAAGAGTTTCAGATCAAAAATAGCCCGGATCTGGAATTACTAGTTATCTGTGAGAAGTTGAGAGAGAGAAGGAGGGAGGGAGGGATAAGCAATGAAGAAGATTACCGAGAAGGGATTGACTTCTTCTTCGTCAAATGGGTTGGGATCGTGGGAGCGCATGGTTGGACTTGGATCCCCAAATTTAGCAGAAGAGAGAGGCAAATCACCGACCCCGGAACGATGAGGATCGAGCTGAGTGACACTTTTCTATCTGTTTCCCGGCTTGCTGGGGACGCGGGATATCCCTGTAGAACGAGAATCTGAAAATTGAATTTTTCTTTTTGCCCTTCATTTGCTTAATATTTACGCATCGTATCATGCACCTTCAAAATTTTTAAAAAATGCGTATATCCAGAAATTATTTTTGTATCTTAATTGAATTTTAATAATATTAAATTAATAAGAAAATTTACAATATAACTTATTAATAAAGAATCGATACCGTAAAAAATAATTACTATATTTTAACGTTACTTTGATCCTATGTTTTTAAAGATTTTTGTCAAGAAATAATAATAATTAGATTTTTTTATGAACGCATTTAAATGAAACTATACATTGTCA
>QFDD01004205.1:0-15726 GCA_006871305.1 Vachellia collinsii | reverse complement strand
AAATGATCAAGAAAACTCCCCGTTTAGCTGAAGAGGCTCTGGCTTCGGTCACATCTCCTAGGAACAAAAGAAGTTTAGCTACTGCTCATGGATCTGGAAGAAGCCACTGTGAAGAAGCTAGCTAACAGATTCAACCATCTTCCAAGAGTGAGAGTAAAAATATAATTAAGGCTCGGGGGAAAGTATGGAAAGGACGTTGATCTATTGCAAGGGTAAAGATGAGGAGGAAATCTGGATGGGTCACCAAAAAGCTGTGCTTCGGCTAGAGAAAGAAAAGGAACCGATAGCGTGCAAGAAGTTATTCCAAAAAAATCTCTCTCTCCTGAAGTGTATGAATCCGCAAGTATATATGTTTAGTCACTTTTTTCTTTCCGAATGAACCGAAGCCTTTGTTTTGCGCATATATATATATATATATATATTTCTTCTCCTAAACATAGCAAGCTATCAAAACATCCAAACAAATTCATTGGATCCGGCTGGCTACAACTTGCACTTTTTCTCTCGACTAGATAACATCTTCCAGGTCGTTCCTAACTGAATTTCGAGCCTTCGGTTTTTTACTCTTTTCTTTGCTCCCAAATAAGCGATAGTCTGCACTTCAGTCCTTTGTAGTTACTCTTTGGGTCCTCAAATTATTTCTTGAAACAAAATCACCTAATATAAGGTAGCATATTCCCATATTTATTAACAATGATATCAATTAAAGCCCACGATTACCAATAAATAAAATCCTACAAAATCGTGCAATTAGAATCATTAATATTGATTATCAAAAAAAAAAAAGAATCATTAATATTGGGATTCATCATATAACAGCATCCATGATTATGATGAGTATTATTTGGGAATGAGATAAAGGAAACTTAACGAATGGACTTCTCGCTCTCTTTCTAAGGGTGATTAATTATCTGAATTCCAGATGAAGATGATCGAGACAATACTCTCTCTCTCTCTCGCGCACACACACACAGAGAAATGAAAAGAAAAGTAGAAACACAAACCATGTGCCATAACTCTCGTTTAAAATCCAAGCTGAATCTGCACAGCACGACCATAAATAATATAGCATTGCTGTCTCTGTGGATGATATGTGTGTGTAAGAAGAGAAAAAAATAGATAAATAAAGAGAGCGAAGGGCATCGTGTCGCAAGAGGATGGCACCGGCAACATTATTGTAAATACGCTGGTGCCACCGCTCCTGCGACAAGACATCCTCACTCTCCTCTTCATTTCTTTCTTCCAATTTATGATCCATACTTCACCTTCCTCCCAATTCAGCCATATATATAGAGAGAGAGACGCTCATATCTGCATACTTTTGTTTTTTTTTTTTCCGGCTCTTTTCTCCTTTTGGGTTGGTGGGATACAGAAAGTATAACAGCTTACTTCAATTGCTGCGAAGCTGCCTAGAGACAGGCCTAGCCAAGAGCTGGAGACTGCACGAGGGCGTTGAAATTTTGATCGTCGTTTTATATATTCCACACTCTCACGAAACTTTCAAGCAATTTACCTACACACACACATTGATTGATAAGATGTTTACTAGCTAGCCACCACGTACAATTAAGCACAGTTATTTTTAATAATAATCTTGTGATGATAAGAGTGTTTGTTCCTTTGGGTGTCAATGTGAGGAGTGGATTCATTCCAGGAGGTAAGAATTTGGGGTACAAACTATAAAGTTCACATGTATATATGTGTGGCGTCGTTGGGGCATGAATCAGTTTCAAGCTTCTGGAATAGTCATATATAGTATTGATTATTAAAGTTACCAAACCTTTAATTATTATATTCCTAAGACTCATTTTAATGAAAAAATTAAAATATAAATTAAAATAAATATTATATAAGGAATTGCTGGAGTGTTTCTTTAAAACGACAATGCTAACCAGTAGCTCTCCGGGCCCTAACACAGAGATATACATGCATGTATTTGGGATTAAACATTGAACGTAATATCTATTACATTTTACATGTTATATGTTTAATTACAAGCTACTGTATAAGAATTGATGAAATATTTTTTCTATTCATTTCTAAAAGAGTCGTCCTTTAATTTCTTTTCTGTTAGGTGGAAATTAAACCCCATCCTTCAATCTTTCATATATATCTCAAGATGAGGGGCGGTAATTTTAAAAAATTATGCAGTTTTTTTATACTTAATTACTTTCAATTAATTTTCTTAATTTATGTAAAATACTTAATAGATCTGTATTATAATTAAGAACTAGAAGGAGTGACTCTTGGGCACATCAGAAGGGCATCTGGAGGGAAAAGCAACAAAAGCATCTGATTTGCATTATCACACAAAATCTTATTTAACCTCAACAAGTACTAAACTGATCACTCAAATAAAACGAAAATAATAATCTGGATTCGATTCTTAATTAATTAATATTTGACAGTTGTGAATGGATCATATTCTAGGCGGCCAACAAGTGGGGAAAATAATAATGTGATTTGTCAAACAAACTGGCCAGGCAATTCTTTACGCATATGGTAGGCGGGATGATATTCCAATAGGAATACTAAGCTAAGGAAGTAAAAGACCAGAAATTACAAGGATAATCACTATAGTTATAATTTACTCCAATCCTTAATTATAGGAGCTACTCGCAAATATTAAACAAACTAATAAAGTTAGTTATTTGTAAGAAATATATATATATATATATGTTTATTTCGGAAATGCTCCTTTGATCATTTGTATTGGAAATTATTCATTGATGAAAACCTTTTACTAAATACAATTAGTAAAAATAATTTGGAAAACAAATTATAAATGTGAGAATAAAGTTGGTTGTGATTTTACATTTATGATTAAAACAAACATATCAACTAACTCTTATACTACATTCGATCCTTAATATAATAGTCAATTAACATTTTTTTTGGGAGAATAAAAAAATTAGGTAACTGATATATTTATCATTATTCTTCAAATTAATTTATTTAACTTATAAAATTATTTATAATCTAATGATGTACATAAGTCTTTCAGAATATATGTTATAATTAGATAATTTATTAAAATTTTATAATTTTTTCAAAAAAGTAACTAATTCTTACATTATACTCTAAACACAGGAGGTAATATCTAGGAGAGGAAGAGTGTGATTAATACTTGTAAGTATATTGCAGCCAGAGTTGACGTATCTTTAAATAGAAAAATCTACGAAAAGATTTGTCTTGAAGCTGCAATGAATTTCCGACATAGGGCAGCCTAAGAAAGTTGTTGCTGGAAATTTCGAAGGGTTTGTGGGTTGGAATATTGGAGCAACGAGAAAGAAAGTTGATGGTAGAATATTGGTCATTTTCAGAAAGCTTCTCTTCCGTTTCACATGTGGAAGCAGCTGCGAAATTATGAACTTCCAATTCAGTATTCACTTCCTTGATGCTTCGTACTAGCAGACAAAAGCATCAAAATTGTCGGAGACAAATAGACCATACTAATATTGTTCACATCCGAATCAACTTTACTTAATCACGCCTTCAGGGGTTGTTTTATTGCAAATTTTACATACGAAAAACGTCATGAGGTCCTATGGTATAGTCTCTGCTTAGACTGCCAAAGGATATATATTTTTTTGGTTTACATATATGTGTATATATGACTCTTGTCAAGAAATTTATTTTAGTTAATTTATAAAATATGTTCACTTATGGAGTAAAATACAAGATATTAGAGTATAATTAAAACTTAAAAAACAGGTTTATTATGTAGTTTATGAAAGAGATCGTGTCGGCAAGGGGACTAAGATTTGGTCATTGTGATTACAAACGGTGATGACTATCCAGGGAACTGATCATTCTTGCATCACATTATGTCTCATCTGGCGAAGATGGTTTTTGCCCCTTAATGCAAGCTAGGGTGTTCTTTTTCTTTCATTTTATACAATTTTTGAGCATACACACACATACAAAAACATATTAACGCTGGATTTGAACCAACGATTTTATACGGTTTAAAACATATGCACGCACACAAATATATTTGTGCTGGGTTCAGACTAGAGACCTCAAATTGCCACTGAAATAACTAGCTGTTGACAAGGATTTTGACGTTTTTATTTGATAATCATAAAAAAGATATCAATTTTTTTCATGAAAGTGAGATACACACACACACACACGCGTGGTTATTTAATTACTCACATTGAAACCGGTTATTGATTATATTTGGTGCTTCACGAGTTTGGCAAGCTATATATACGCATTAAATAAATTAAATAAGAACTAATGTAATACTCCCTATCATTGTTTGAATAATACTACTTGTTAAGAAAATGAGGCTTTGGTCTCATGAAAGGGTTTGTTATGTTAGCCGGCCAAGAGGAACAGATTTATAATTTATTTATCACATGTCCCTCCCTATATGTGTATATATATATTGTAAAACATGCTGATTAATCTTCCTGTTTCTATCATGTGAGAAAGTTGAATAAGATTAGTTACAGGAACTCCATCATCGTATATACCTTAACAATAAAGCTAGAATTATTATATGCCGAGTTAGACAATTAGTATTAATTTGATTATTTAGCATATTTTCCACGTATATATTATACATTAATATAATTTATATGACCTGGTCTACTCTCATAAGACTATTTAATAATATGTTCGCAAAAAGAAATAATCAATGTGATTATATTCTGAACTCAAAAAACCCTAATCAATATGAATGGTCCCTTAATTCTTATCTACCACTTGACAAGTAATATAATAACATCCAGGCCGCCAACTGCACAGATCTAATTAGATCATGAAATTATGGGGTAGCATGAATTAAATATGAAATTGTACCGCATATAAGATCAAATTCCTAATGCAATAAAGTAGACTTTATATTTTTTTTAATAAAAAAGGTACATTTTATATTAAAAACTGGGGTAGTATATAAATCTCATATGATCGAACTAAGAACTTTAAAAGGGCAAATCAACAACTCAACAATATTTACGCAAGTTAACCCAAATCAGATCAATTTATATGTCCCTCAATGGCAATTTAACAAGTAATAATCTTGATCCAGATATTGGATCAGGGTGTTGTCGGTCCTTGTGCCCAAGATGAAATCACGCAGACGCATGAACAAGTCAGCGATTGTGTCGCTTCATGAATTATTTATATTCAGTTTCGTAGTTAAATGAATGAGCTTTATCAACATCGTAAGCTTGTTCAGTTAAAACAAGTACAACTAACTAAAAGGGCTTTAAAACTGCAATAACTTGATCTCTGAGTATTATTAAATATCAGTTCCATAAATGTGGATCGGTTTGATCATGCATTACATAAACACAAGTCGTTTACAATGATGAGTTTGGAGAAGAGTTGAATGGAATTATCTGACATGTATGATTTCCACAAGAAATTTACGGGCAAGTTCCTCGTACGGCTTCTTAATAATGGAAGAGACGACGAAGGAGGTACCTCAGTTATTATGGACACCAAATATTATGCTGATCTGATTATCTCCGATATATATTGATCACCCTTAATTCCTTTGTGGAATTAAATCGAGAGCCAATTTAATCAGGTTTTTTTGTTTCTGCCATGAACTGATCTTATTCCACATCCAAGTGATCTGTCGTTTAATCTGCATGCGAAAAAAAAAATTGTTTGATAATAAGAAATGGATATTTAGGTTATGGAAAATGATCAAAGATAGAGCAGAGAGAAACAAGTCAGAAGCAATTAGGGGGAAGAAACTATATTAATGAAGCAGGCATGTATGCATAAATCATCATCGTCATCAATTTAAGTGTACTAGTCTTTCACCTTAACTTGCATCAGATCACCAAAATGTGTGTGTGTGAACAAACTAAGGCAACCAAAAACAATGGTAATGAACTAATAATGAAATGAGGTTGCGAAACATAAAAGATTTTTAGGGGTATGATTAAAGAGAGGTTATAGGGCATCTCGTCGTAGAGCGATGACACTGGCTAGCAAATGCAAAGCATTCGACAGTGCAGTGTCATCGCTCCTGCGACGTGATCCCCTCAACCTCCTCTCTCTCTCCGCGCTTCTTCTTGGCCTTCTCTTTCATCAACCCTTCAACTTATAGTCTCATATTTATACCACTTCCATCACTTCTCTACTCGTAAACAAGTTCGATTAATCTATTCAAAAATTTTCTTAAGTTTTTCTTTGCCAAAGATGTTTCTCTCTGTTACTTCATGGGATTCTGCTGAGAGATTAATTGCAGTTTGTTACACTCCATTGATTCTTTACCCTAGGTCCCACCCTTAATTTTTATTTCTTGCGTGGGATTATTTCATTGGAGAGACATGAATTAATGAAAGTCGGTGGAAATTTGGGTCCTAATAATTGAGGCGAATTCTCCCAATGTGCTGCGGGACTTTTGACTTTTGAGTTAAAGAAAGAACAGTAGTCCAAAAGATGTCAATAAGCAATTTCAATACTGACTTTGAGCATCACCTTTATAATACTAGCGAGCTAGCTTAGGAAACTTGCTGGCAATTTATCTATGCATATTAACCACAAAACACAGAACAAGACTAGCTAATTCCATTTATTTGTGGTTTTTCCCCTTACAAGGACGCTTATGTTGCTCCAATATAATGCTCCATATAGCTTGATGATATATGGATAAATTCTATCATAAAAATAGCAATTAATATATATTTTGGAAATTACATTTAACTACTTTCGTTCTTCTGAATTTGGAGCCTTTTATTCATCATCATCATCATCATCTCCTCTCTGGGAAAATCCATGAAACATAATCATGATATTATGACCATCTCATCTTTCTAGATTCACATACATATGACACTTGCTATATGTTTATGGTCAGGCTGGGCTTTATATATTATATTATTTTCAACAAGAAAATTTGTACGGCATGCATGATTGCGATACTATTATAGATGTAAGTGCAACTTGGCAAAGACTTCTTGGTGGTATATTGAAAAGTTAGTATTTAAGAATAATTTAAATATTATTGTTTATATGTAAATAATGTTTAAAAATTCCACAAACTTTGGCATCATCACATGTAATATCTCTCTTTATTTGTTTTCTTTATAGCAGCAATTATCTTTCTTTATTTGTTTAATAATTTTTAAAATATGTGAACTTAATTTTTATCAAATTCGAATCCTTAAATGCAATTTCCCCAAAATGAAATGTAATTTGAAGTGATAAAAACCAAAGGTCAAGAACATTCCCCTTCCTTTTCCTTTTCAATTTTTTTTTTTTCGTTGGACATTCCGTTCTTGATCACAAGGTCGGCTTGACCAATTCTATCCTGTATGCTTTATTTACTATAATTGAAATGACATATATCTGTTTGACAAGGGATTTTTTTAGTGAGTTTGACCATTCTATGTTTTAAAATGCTATCAAATTCATGTTGTAAGGATATACTTTTTTTTTAATATTGATTATTAAAAACAAATTTTACGAAATGAATAAATGACATCCTATATAAACCCTTGATCCATGTAATGCATACGAGATATGATAAGTTAAGGAAAGAAGATATATATATATATATAGTAAGTGTATGAAACAATATAGTTCAAAGGTATTTAGTCTTTCATCTCAATACCCCAAAAAAATAATGATTTCTGCCTTCAAAGCGTGATTTCCAGAATGAGTATAGGCAAGATGGGAATTTTTCAGTCAAATAAATGAGCTTAAGATATTTCATTATATAGTACTCACCAACACATCGCTGAAAATCTAGAAGCTCCGTCTTTAGCAGATCATGAAAAGCTTATTTTCTATTATAAGCTTATCAATAGGCCTGGAGGGTTTCGGTTCAATTTATTGCCGTCTTGATCGCTGTGCACGTCAAAAACAAGTATTTCTACTGGCATATGTTTAAATTAAATGGCATGGGGTTTGAGTAGTGAAGATGACGACGTGGAACTAACAAGACCCGATAATTGCCGTTGAGGCCTGGTGACATGTTAAGCTCCCACGTAAGAGGTCGTCAGTTCTATCCCACTCATTACCCCATGCGTGCCTGCCCCATGCGATCGAGCATGTCACAGTTCATGAGAATGAGAAGAAAGTATTGAAAACAACGAGACATTTTACAGTTCAGAGCTGCTTAATGCATGGTGATGTGCGCAGTGGAACTCACGCATCAGTCGAATGTTGTTGGATATACAAGTACTTTTAGAGAAGCCGAGAGATACCAAAAGGGTGATTTTTTTGCCAAAAGGGTGATTGATTAGACAATTCACTGCAAAAAAGGTAGCTGCAAATTAACTATCAAAGAGTTCATACACATGTTGATTAAACTGGCCTTTTACAGCAGGCAAGCCAACACTATATTGGCTGCAATATTTCTAGCTTAGTAGGTTAATTATGAGCATGGTCGCATGTATGTGTTTTTGGATATATATATCTATATATATACATATATATATCACACAAGAACAAAGACACAAACAAAAGAAACGTTAACGGCAGCAACCGTGAAATCAATAATAATAAACAATAATGTTCTTACGGTGCTGCGCTTGCCTGTCGGAATGGCCGGTATCGTCAAACTCATACATGTATTGAAACACAGAGAGAGAGAGGGAGAGGGAGAGAGAGCAGGGGATGGTGTCAGAGGAGAACGGCACTGTACGACGTTTAGTTAGAAAAAGAACATGTGCAGTGCCATATCTCCTGAGACATCATCCCCTTATTCTCTTGTTATTCTTCTTTGATGATCTCTATTGCCTTCCCTTACTCCCTTTATATTATATACACAACTCTTCACCCATCATTTCTTTTATTCCTTTTCTCTTTCTGCCACAATGTGAATGCCACTTGATGGAGACGACGTTGTTGCTAAGTCAGTCAACAAATATTGAAAAGTCATCAATTAAAATTAAAGACATATCATGATCCGCGGTCCGGGCCCTTTGAAAAGTAGCATTCTTAATTACCTAGGCCTCTACGTTGTACAGTTACATTGTTTGACACATTTGAGGAGTATTTGAAAATTAGTTCATGTACGATGTACCAGAAATGTGTGTGTGTGTGTGTGTCTATATATATATATATATCTGACATCGAAATTTGATGAAGCACATGGCAACTGATAGTTTGATATGACATGAATGTTGTCTTTTTAAATTGAATATGAGTGATTGAATATTCAAGGGAGAGGAAGGAGGCGGGATTTTCAGGAAGTTGATTGGCATTCATTAAGCAATGGGGTTCGGTCCTTGTGGCAATGATGGGTATTGATGGATCATCCCCATATATGAGGATCGTTTAAATCTATTTTAGATCATTCAAATTTATTTTATTTTACTTTTTTAAAAAAATTATTTTAGCATACAGAATCTAAAATAAAGGTGACCACTTAATGTTGGTTTTGCAAAAAAAAAAAAAAAGAATTTTCATATAAAAATGATTAGTTGAAAACATCTTAATTAATGCAATGAGCTCTCGGATGAGCACCTAAATTGGTTTTTATGACTATTTCTAATTGCAAACATCATAATCAATGCAATCTACGCCACCACACTTTGACCATCTCAATGATTCATTCGTTTTAGTTTTTTTTTTTAATTATTCTTCTCTCAATATTGCTACAATTCTAAGACTCTTGTAATTTTCAATTCTCAACAACACCCAGAAAAGTTGTCGGTGGAAATTACAAGTTTCCCCACGTTTTCACACATACATACATACATACATACACTAACACTAACACTGAATTATTTCTCTATACGGTCGCATAGATTATGGCACCCAGTGAATATTAATATGTATCTCAACATATACTGATAGAATTGAATGCCTCTCACTATTCTATTCCCCTTACTACAGTATGAAATGGGTTTTGTCTTTTTTTTAATAAAGAAAAAAAGGGAAAATTATTGTATAGTCTCGAATAAAAGAATTAATATCGGCAAAATCATATTGACAACTCAAGCAATTACCGTTAACAATCTTTATGAACCTTGTTGATATTAATTATCATATTTATGACCCTACAGTAATTTTCAAAAAAAAAAAAGACAATTCATCTATTAGACGATGGAGTTAGATAATTTGAAGAAGCAAACAAGGGGCAAATTGTAATTGCAATATATATAATAAGAAAAGGCTAATGAGACAAGTAAATTAAAGCGGAAGGGTCGATCCTTGATTGAGACTGTGATGTGTGGGTGGAAATTGATGAATAATGGGTGGGAATACTTTTCTCTTTTGCATACTTTTCTTGACAAACTAGTTTTGTTCTATCCTACTTCTTCACGCTTGACTTGAGTCACTTCTCGTCTTCTTACAATTCTTCGCATCACAATTCACAACAACTTCATCATATGAGGGAGCACTCCCCCCACCCACCCCCCCTTGCCCTCAAAAGAATAATGCTTTCTAGCTCCCTACCTGCTTCTTGGATACTGACACCAGAATGGCAAGAACAAAATTGCTGGGCCCAGTCTTAATACTTTTTTTAACTAAACATAAATATTCTTTTATTGGAGGTGATCATGTTTCAGATATTGTCTGAATCTAAATATGGATATATCTTTCAATAGAAATTCAAGGGACACGTTATAAGAAATTAACCCCTTTTACTATATCTAATTTTCATTAATAGTTGAACTTAATATTTTGATCGTTGTTAGCACATAAATCTATTGAGGCCCAAATATATTTTATGGACTTAGGCCCAATAACACCCAACATTTACTAGCTAAGTGCGGCCCTACCAAAAGCCTAAGATTAACCCCATAAGTTAACATGGGCTAGAGGCCTATTTGTAAGTGATAGCCAGGTTTGGCCCAAAAAAAAATCCATCTATTAGTGATACCCTGCCCATTTCCTTGGTTTTTTTTCCCTAGCATGAACAAAATCTAGAAATTTGAGCGACATATTATGATAAACTAGCCCATGTTACTTATTAGAATATAATTGTATTTGTATTAAGCTAGGATTAGCATAAAAGGCTTGAAGATGAGAATCTCCAAAGGGGCAACCACCATTCTCAGAGGACTTAAAGAAGGAGTCTGAACATTGGTAACACTAAGAAAACAAATGGCCATAGCATTCACAAAAGGTGCAAAAAGGTCTTCCTCCTCCTGAATAATTGATGTAAAATTCTCCATTGTGTCCTCTAGAACGGTGTCCTTGATAGGCTCGAGCTCCATGCTAAGTGCTTCAATCTGAGTGGATGAAACATCTAGAATGGTCACCTGAGCGATTATCCAATGAAACACGATGGGCAAAGTTAGCAGATGGTTGAATAGTCAAAGAAGAGAATTGATTCAACTGTTCTAGCCAAGATTCAAACGAGAGCATAGATGCCTGAGCTTCGATCCAAGTAAGAGTAGGTTGATTAATGAGTTTCGCAACAATGGCATTATACTCACCATCTGGACCATTGAGTGTATGCATAACAAGTTCTTTGATGGAAATGGAAGCACTAGCCAAGGCAAGTTGATCATAAACACGCTTGATCTTGTCAAGATACTCCTCCATACGCATATTATTTTGCCGAGTAGAATGAAGCTCAGATTTATAGACCATGATTCGAGCTCTGGTAGAGGCACTGTTAAGATCTCGCACCAATCCAGAGATCTCGTGCTATTTGACAATGAAGGAGCTGAGCACTAACTTCTTGAGACATTGTGTTACGGAGCTAGCCAACTAACATGCGATCAGTGGAGAACCATTCTTCATATTCTGGATTGACAATCACCCCTTGCATCTCCAGGAGTGAATCGAGATGGGACGATTTCGATGCCATTAATATGGGCTTCTAGACGGTTGCCTTCAATAAGAGGGAGGACGATGGACTCCCAAACCAAGAAATTTCCACGCTGATGTGGTATGATTGGAGGAGTTAAATAAAGCATAGCTCCTAAAAACAGCAGACGACAACACAGCAACTGCGGAGGGGTATGATGTCGACATATCAGAAGCTGACAGAGCAGCTGAAGACGACGTAGGAGTAGACGATGACCCAGCCATTAATGTTATTGCTCTGATACCAAGAAATGTTTTGTATAAAATAATAGTATGAGTCGCAATGAATCTCCTTTGAGCATTATTCAAATATATAGTACAAGAAGGGTCTCATCTCTAGCAACCCTAAAGGAATATTCCAATGAATATTCATACAATACATCATATAAACTAGACACGTGGGTAGGGGATCATAATGCACTAATCCTAGCTTAATACAAATACAATTATCTTTTATTGGAAGTGATCATGTTTAAGATATTGTCTAACACTAAATATAGATATATCTTCCAATAGAAAGTTGAGTGGCATAATTCCCATCAATGGCTGAACTTAATATTTTGATCATTGTTAGCATATAAATCTATTGAGGCCCAAATATATTTTATAGACTTAGGCCCAATAAACACAACATTTACTCTCCAAGCGCGGTCCCATCAAAAGCCCAAGAAAGTCAATATGAGCTAGGGGCCTATCTGTAAGTGATAGCCAGGTTTGGCCCAAAAAAAAAATCCATCTGTTAGTGATACCCCGCCCATTTCTTTGCTTTTTTTTTCTAGCTTGAACAAAATCTATATTAAATATTGTATGTATTTAACGTGAGCCCCTCAAATAAAATATAATGCCTAAACTTACGAAAATTTAGTCATAGAATGAAGAATATGAATGAACAAATGTACTGGGCAAATAAAGCACATTTCCTGCAACCAAAAAAATAAAAAAAATGTTTTCTTTGTTTATTTTCGTATTAGCCAAGGTTGATGATTGTGGTGTTATGCAATTCATGAAAATGATCCGAGTGCGTTTGTTGCGTGGAGAATGAAATAACCAAAACCGAACGCCTCCCGATGACAGATTCTCTCACATTCACATCAAATCCGACGTGGGGTTCCTGAGTTGAAAATCTTCTAGGGACCATCACCATCTAACAACTCTCATTATTATTCCATTAAAAATCAATAACACAAAAACATCGTCTTAGGCCTCACGTCATATCACCCGACCGTGGGCTATGCACAGTTGCATAGTTGTTGAATTAAGGCTCGACATGACAAAACTATATCCATATTTAATCTCTCACTGTTCCTCTCCAATCCATTTCTTTTGCACCAGCCTTCCCAGAAGCTTCCCTCTCGCTTTTGCCTCATGGATCGCTCTGTGTTCGATCAGCTTCCTCTTTGTCCGAAGCTTCAATCTTTCTGGCCTCTTCCTCTCTTGTCCTTTCAAGAGCTTCAATTAGGCTCTGCAATTGAATTTCAGAATCCCCGGAAGCAGACTTGGGCATCAAATGCTCTGCCACATCGGCAGGTGTGATCTTAACATCCCTCAGCAATTCACCAATTCTGGGAAACAAGTGGTGGGACTTGATGCTCAGGTAATTCTCAGCAAGAACCTTAAACGCCTCAAAGCTACAGTAGGACAACTCTATGTGCTTGTCCATTCTTCCTTTTCGAATCAACGCAGGATCGAGTTTCTCCATATGATTTGTCGTGAACACTATGAGCCTCTCTCCGCCACAAGCAGACCATAAGCCATCAATGAAGTTCAAGAGCCCAGAAAGAGTGACCTGACTGCTTCTGGCCTCTCTTTCTCCCCCTGCTGGTTTTTGTCTTTGATCCTTATTCTCTTCTTCATCCTCCTTCCTCTCCTTCCTCCTCCTCTGTCCAGTCAAATCAAGCGAACAATCTATATCCTCAATAACAATTATAGACTTGCTTGACGTTTCAATGAGCAGCTTCCTCAGTTCAGTGTTATCCCTCACAGCTGTCAATTCTAAATCATAGAGATCATAGGCTAAGAGGTTCGCCATGGCGCCAATCATTGTGGATTTCCCGGTCCCCGGCGGACCATACAGCAAATAGCCTCTTTTCCAGGCCCTCCCAATTCTTGCATAGAATTCCTCATTCTTACTGAAAGTGATTAGATCATCCATAATCTCCTCCTTCTTCTCTGGCTCCAAGGCTAGAGTATGAAACGTCGCTGGGTGCTGGAAAACAACATGGCTCCAATATGAGCCGTTATTCGTATAAAGCTTCCTCTGCCTGTTTTTTACCTTAATAGCCTTACCCTCTTTCATCACAAAATTCAAATACGTGCCCAGAATCAAATCTCTATGCCGTTTATGAAAAGTGAGCTTGTAATACCTTTTCTCGTCGTTCACGGGGTGAAACGAAAGAGACTGCGATTTGTATATGTTCTTTCCAGAAGCCCACCACAGCTTAGCTCCTCTGAATTCCTCAGCTACTTCTTCGTGGTCGTCCATGCTCAGCACCAGAGACTGATTGTTCTTGCCGATGTCGGCTTTGAGACGCTTGGCCTGCGTGGAGGCGCGTGAGCTAAGGTAGTTTTCTATGGCGGAGTAAGCTTCGCTGCGCATGAGGCGCTCTCCGGTGAGCTCGTGGAATGTGATTTGGATGTAAGGGTACACCAAAATGACGAGCCTCTGAGAATATTTCTCGATTTGGTTGCGAAGCTGGTAGGGGAAATATTGTTGGAACATAGCCCAAACGAACATCAATGAAGCGATTATGGATCCTACTGAAGCAAATTCTCCAGAATTCATCTTTTCCACCTCTGTTTTTTTCTCTCTCTCAGAGACGGGGTTTTCCCACATACTATATAGATGAGAGAGAGAGAGAGAGATACGTGACTAGGGGAGGGGTTCACTTGATATTGGTACTCGGCTTATCGCTGCGTTTATCTTTTCGTCGGAAATAATAAAATTTATGAAAATATATTAAAAAGTTGGCTGGGCCGTTTTTGTCTTCATTGCCATAAGTCGGCGAAGGGATGAGCCAGCCAGTACGCATGCGGGTCGTGTGTGAAATTGCGATATTCATATACCTAATTGTCAAGACGACGACGCTCCATTGACTTGAGCTTCCTTAACCACTGAGTTAAAGGAAACGGCCAAAAACAAAAACTACAGAAAACATTTTTTGACCCTTTCCTAGTTAATTGGCTGCTCAGTGGTGGAAAGGTTTGTGTAGGACAAGGACAAAGTGGTTACATGATCAAACACTGTGTACTTAATGTGTTTGCTTGGGGACATATTACTAGAAGACAAGATGATAAGTTCATATGTTAAAAGGCTTGAGGAATTAATGGAAGGAGTATATCTTTCATTGTGACAAGCATGCATTCAACTAAAAGCGCCTCAGAGTGAAAAGTTAACGGAAATGTGAAATGATCGTGCGTGCTTAGGTAGGCTGTGGTGGAAAGAGGGTGCCTTTCTGACGTGCATGATTCATACTTCAGACATTTCTAGCTTATAGACTTTCATGGGGATGGAGTCACCACTACATTTTTCTTTAGATTAAAAGAACAGTGAATTATTGGCTGAATATCTAGCTTGATCGGAGTTCGGAGTTCAACTTCCGGTTCAATCTTCAAAAGCCCTTCTATATTTGTTGTCGTTTTCTCAGTCAATGAGTAGCTTCCTCAGTTCACACTTGCCTGTTCCAAACGAGGGGAAAAATATGTGATGTTGCCGCGAATAAGATGTCACACTTGCCCTGTTCAGAGGTTCAATTTCGTGCCCCATTGCGATTAAAGTTGAGAGCAAAGAATTGTGAGAGATATTTCGTTGAATGAAAGGCAAGTTAGAAACAGAGGATGATAGCGGAACAGAGAAGGAAGAACCATTGCGGTATTCATCATCTACCAATACAGAATCTTGGTCGGACAACCAATAGATGCAGATGAGAACGTGGGAGGATTACATATAAAATGTACGGAATGGATATTTTATTAGCTCGCATGCTATTT
>QFDD01004204.1:0-15974 GCA_006871305.1 Vachellia collinsii | reverse complement strand
CACATTACGTGCAAGCATCAGTTTAGATATGGACAAAAAAAAATTAAGCTTGCTTTTAAGTTATGATCAATGTACAATTTATTTTAATGTAACAAATGTATCGTAAGCTTCTTTTTTTATAACTGTTACAAGTTTCTTCACTTCGGCATCACAGGATTTCGACCAAAAAAGATATATACGCGAATAATTTTATTTAACAACTTAACAGCACAATTATATAAAAAATAAACATATTAATCAAGTCCTTTGGAAATTTGATAACCTCACAGCAAAACTGAGTCGACAAAGAATAACACCATTCAATATATAGCATTTCTTCCGCAAACACAAAGCTTCAGAATATTCCGTGGTCGACCTGCTCAAGCTCAATCAATATTATATGACAGCTCCTTTTCCGGAAGCAGAAGTTAGATTTACAGGTATATATTTTTCTTATCATCACAAAGTTTACAAAGAGGAATTAATCAATCCTCCATAAATATTTTTCACCTCTACATGCCAAGTAAAAATAAATAAATAATAATAATAATCCAAAACACCTTTACAAGCATTATTTGTTGCACCATCAAAGTTTAATTTAGAAATGTTCTGTAAGACGTAGTTCAAAACTTTTCTTCTAAAGGTCCAAGGAGGCCATAAACTCAAAATCAGCCTCTCCCAGCATTTCTTTGACTTCTAATTTGATTGAGCAGAGCCTGAGCCTTAAACATAGACCAAAAAACAGAAGTGTCATTACTATTTATAACGTAAAAGGAAATGGAAATGTGACAACATATTGGGAGAATCATACTTTTTCTTTAGCCCTTGCGGTGCCTGACTGTGACAAAGCTACTAATGGTGGGACAGCTCCTTCTTGAAGCACTGTGCTCAAAAATCGAGGATTGTTCGAGCAAAGATGTAGCAGAGCTGCGGCTGCGTTCTCCTTTCCTCTTGCAGAACCCAACTCGACAACCTCAACTAAAACAGGGATGCCGCCTTCCTGGCCGATGGCAGTTCTTCCTTCTTGAATTGTGGCAAGGTTTGCCAAAACAGCCACTGCCTTATCAACCATTCCAGCTGCCGGATCCATCAATTCCACAAGGTGCTTCACGGCTCCGGCATGCACAATGCGGCCCTTGTTTTCATGATAAATCGACAAGTTAAACAAAGCAGTGGCAGCATCTTTCTTTCCTCTCGGAGTTCCATTACCTAATAAATCAACCAGAGGCCCAATTGCCCCAGACCTCCCTATCCTGATCTTGTTTTCTTCAATCACTGATAAGCTGAAGAGAGTGGCAGCTGAATTCTCCTTTGCTTCGGGACTTCCTGTCTCAAGCACATGGATTAGAGGATCAATCGCACCAGCATTTGCAATTGCACTTTTGTTGTTATCATTGATTGATAAGTTCAGAAGCGCTGTAACAGAATTTTCCTGGATTGTCGTATCTTCTGATTTAAGTAAGTCAACCAACAAGTCAATGGCTCCACAGTTTGCAATCACAAGTCGATTGTCCATATTGTGCTTAGCAAGAAAGCGGAGCCTTGATGTTGCCTCCCTTTGAGTATCAAGAGATGTGCTCTTCAACTCCTCAACCAAACTCTTTACCTGGGTTTCAATACCAGAAAGATCAGCTCTTGTTTCGCCAGCAGTGGGCACCACCCTAGGAAAAAATCTTTCTGATGGCCGCCTCCATATACCTTGATTTCGAGGCCTTGTCTCCACACGGGGTGAGATCTCAGGTTCTCTCTGTGGAGCACCATTAGCATCTATCCCAGAATTTACCCCCACAGAAGCCTCCTTGGTGTTGACAGGAGTGGTTGACAGCTGAGGAGCACTGTTACCATCACCTTGTGTTCCCTGAACACTGGAAAGCGCACTAGGATCAGAAGCTGCTCTAACATGGGCTTGGGATAGTTCAGAGCTATGGGCATTGGAAGATTCAGTTACAGATTGCGACATTGATGGTTGGATAACTGAATCCTCACTCCTTTCATCCGAGCTCGCAGACCTATCATCAGAACCCACAGGTGATGTTCTTGCAAAATCCAAGCACTGCCCATTAGCCATGCCACTTAAGGCACCTTCTGAAGTTGAACGAGGATGAAATGGTGACGTTCCCTCCCTGTGAATTCCTCCAGAAGTTAAGCTCTTACTCGGTGAACCGAAAGAATGGGAGCGAATTGCCTCTGGGGAGGATGGCTGGTTGGTCCTAGAATGAGAAAAAACAGGTGATTCCCTTGTTGCACCAGATTCCATGTAACCATGAAGAAAAGATGCTTGATTTAAGTTTGTGGACACCACGGGATCAACTGGCTTCACATTATTTGATTCACACCAGTTTGCAATTAATGCCTTTACAGTGTAGTTAGGTATTAAGTTGGTGTGAGCCAAGGTCTGACGTGTCTTTGGGCAGACGGTAAGTCCCAAATCAATCCAGTTCTTGATGAAAGCCCGCTCATATGTTTGCCCTGAAGCCACAATTACTGGATCCATCATTAACTCCAAAGAAAGAGGGCAGCAAAAATCAGGAGGTACTGCAACTGGGCTACAACTCTGGGCTTGCTTAAGTGCAACAAGACGCTCATGCATACGAGTCACAAGAGTAATCATTTGATCAATATACTCAGCTTCAGCAGGTTTTTCAGCTTGTTCAGCAATCTCCTTCAACTTTTCAAGGGCTACAGCCTCAATCAGAATCTCTTGGTTAGACCTCAGGCTCAGGCTCTCAGCAATATTTGCTAGCACCTCTGAACTAGGTCCTGCACCTTCTATTTGTTCCCTAATAGTTTCTTTAATGACTGACAAGATTTCCTCCTCATGTCCCAAAAGCTTGAGTTTCTCAACACAATGCTGCAATTTCAAGATGATGGTAGACATTGTAATTGACTTGTATCCCAATAAAAACATGCACACTGTACCAAAAGGTGAGATTATTTTAAGGGAAAAAAATTAGTGATAACAAAAATCACCTCAACTTGTTCAGCATTCAGTTCGTCTGGGAGACTTAGATGAGAAGTCTTCAGCTGCTGGATAATATTGAGTTCTAAAGTCTGAATCCTAGATAGCAAGGGTTCAACTTGCATAACCTAATAACCAAGAAAGAGGGGTGGTGAGATCCAATCATGGAGGGAAATGAGATGATGATGTAGACTAATTTGTGGCAGTTTGACTATGCACTTCTTGTGCAAGACAGCAGTAAATAGTGTGATCTCCTTACAAGTCACAAAGTGACAAAGCAATGCATTGAAAGATATATATCCAAAAATTGTCTATAGGGTTAACAACTGCAACAGGCAAAGGAAGAAGACAACCACCCATGGCAGACGAGCAGTTTATTTCACTAAGAATCATCAATCAATAATATGGAATCTGCTCTAAGATTTTAAATATTCATTATATGAGACTTACAAAGTAAACTTTGCTAGACAAGGGGTGCCAATTCCCAAAAAGCTCCCTCAGCTCATCAACAGCCCGAACCATTTCTTCAAATGCCTTGTTAAGCACTTCATCAGAAGCTAATTCAGAATTAACCAAAGCATCAGCTGTAAGCTTGAGCAACTTGAGTGTCTCCTCCACCTTTTGATAATACTTTGAAATAAATTCTGAGCTCCCATTCCCAGAAAAAGATAGATGCAAAAATGAGGATATGACATTAAGAAGCTCCTTTAACAAGGATATCTCCATAACACCTGCATCAGCAACAGAAAATTTGATTGTAGATCTGAAAGAAAATGAACAAGACAGGTCCAAATCTGTAGCTTAATGCTTTCCTTTTCCAGTTAATTTCCAGAAATGAATGAGAATTATTATAGCATGCACTCGAAAAATAACAAGACTAGAAATTCAGGTGCAATATAAACACTAAAAAGACAGGTGAACTGGAGCAGCAGTGCCTATGAATGTCAATTATTTACAGAAACCTTGAATGATCTGCTCCACAGGATACAAATGCATATCATTGATTGGCCATCACTTCCAGACAGAAGCAAGATAGAAGAGCAAAAGCAACTTACCCCCCAGTAAATGGCACAAAAGCAGCAAGTGAGGGCTTGGTAGTATTCTAGACCTTGAATTCACTAGGTCCTATGAATAAACTCTGGAATTAACCAAGAATATGGATAACCCCATGGAGGAATTCTTCCAAGTTAAAAGGTACAGACTTCTTGGCTTAGAAAAGCTCTCCAATCCCTTTGAAAATGGACAAAGGAAACTTCCCTTTAGAAACCATTTGCTGAAACCCAAATAAGATGCAAAGGAAGAAACTTTTGATTAAACACTATCACATTCCATTCTAACCAAATATTACACAAACCAGGTGAGACAGCATGCAGAACAAACTATTGCTCCAGAGATGTACCAAACTGTTTATGCAAAATCTTATACATCAAATGTCTCTACAATTAAAGCAGATTAACCTCAGTGTTGGAGGCATACTTAAGGAATTAATAGATTAATATAGACTATTGAGAGAAAATTTGGTCTGGATAAAAACTGAAATAAGTCTTTATCTATGGAAGAATGAAGGAATCAGATGTAAGATGGGACGTACAGGTTCCAGGTTTGATTTAACATGCGACTTAACATAACTTGGGTGACATAAGTAGCATACATGGTAAGAAGTCACGAATTGGCAATAAGCAGAGAAAGAATTCTGTGCCTTTATTCAGATCGGATATATGATTTAAACATGCTTGGTTAAAACATGAGACAAAATATTCTTTATTTCAGAAACTATACCTAATTTAATGTGTGGAATTATGGGTCAGAATAAATCTATTGGATTCACATTCCCGATGAACCAATTCAGTGCAGTAAGTTTAACTTGATTTGTTGAATCAACCCAGCTCAATTTAACCAACAAGTTCAAACTAACTCTTATTATTTTCAAAAAAAGGATTACCAGCGTAGAGAGACTTCATAATGCTACATTTTGTAGAGGAAAGACACTATAGCGTCCTGAACATGATTAGCCAAGGGGCATGTGGCTATAGATTCCAAAACAAAAGATGTGATAAAACGGTAATAGGATTCAACAACTAAGTATTAACAAATTACGAAAGAAGTGCAGCAAATATTACAATCTTCCAACCAAATACTTCCCCACAACATTAGAATAGCTTCTTTCATGGTTTTTCCTTGTAATTTTCATTCTAATTTCTCTCATTGTCCTACTATGTTTTCCTTTCTATAAGACTCTTAAGTTTCTTAATTTCATTTTGATCTTATTATCAAAAAAAAAAAAAAATACTTCACCAGAACTCTACCATTCTCACTAACAACAGCAACAAGACCTGAAAACTGAAGAAATAATACCATCCCAAACTATACATGTCCATTCTTCATGAAGAAAACGAAATTAACCAAGAAAAACATATAAAATCAAATAGCCAAAAGCTTAAAATTAGAGAGATTTCAGGAAACAAGGATTCACCCGACCGAAAGCCAGTCAAAAGATGCGATTTTTAGAAACCCGTGGACGTTGTTCCAGTAATAGGAGAGGAGGCAGTTGAAACGAAAGACGAGTGATGGATGACAGCAAGATGGTTTCGTGAACGCCCCCAGAGCGAGAGGTGATCGCACCCACCAGAGGAATGGGAATGGGATGCTCGTTTAGGGCAATTTTGAGATGTCAGGAGAGGTCGAGTTTCTATATCACCATTTCTCTTTTCGGTCTTCCTTCTATTATTCAACCACTGACTAGCCTGGCCAAAAAAAATGACTGACTTCTGACTGCCCAAAAAAACGCACTGACTATTCTATACGTTCAAAGATAATTTTTTTTCCCGATCTCTTTATTCCCTTTTTGTGTTTTCTGTGATCAATTAATTGAATCAGTTTTTTTAAGCTTTTAAGGATGCTCTTTTTTTTTGGATGAAATTTTAAAGATGCTCTTCTGTTGCTAGCTTTCATGGTGTGGCGGCGGAATTAAAACAAAAGAAGGTTAGAGATAAAAAGGTTTTGTGTTACTTCAATCAAATAGAGAAATAAAATTTAAATTTAATAACCGAAAAATCAGATGAAAAATAAAAAACCATAAGTGAGCCAAAAAATCGTTTTTTTATTTAGAATATATTTTATTATTTATTCAACTAAGATAATTTTTTTTAAACAGAATTTAAAATGCATGAAAGAGAAGACACGATGAGCTGTAAAGCGAGAAGGCCATCTGGTGTTGGTTCTTCCTTTATTCTCTTGTTTTCAGCTTTCTCGTTGTCATTTTCGGCCCTCGTTTCAATCAGTTTTTTTATTTTTGCCAACTGTTTTTATTATTTTTTTCATTTCTTATCTCTGCTGTCATTCTCTATCGTAGATGACAAAATGTGCTTTTTTTTTTAATCATCATCGACAAAATGTGCTTTTTATCCACACTTTTTATAACACCAGTTAAGAAAAAATAGCAAATAAGTTTAAACATTAATATAAGAGGCATATTAAAACCTATCCACATATGATTTAGAAATAAACGAGCAAGGCAAAAAAAAAACTCCAACGCCTTCGAACAGAAAATTTACCAACCTATGAAGAATAGTATGTTTCCCCTTCGTAGAAACATGAACAATTCTAGGAAATTTACCTCCAAAGGCAATTTATTCTTAGGTAAATTTTCAAATGAACCGAATTATTCTCCTTATATATATATATATATATATATTTTTTACCTCCAATGCCACAACATTTACATAATAATGAAGCAGATAAATTTTAAATGAATGGCATCAGTTAATTTAGAATAACCGGCTTCTGTAAAATGTCAAGCATTTAATTCTCTCCTTGAATGACTGTTATTTTTTTTAAAAAGGTTTCAGATTCTCTATAAAGCTTCCTTCATCTTGTCTCTCTCTTCCCCTTTTCTTCTGTTAATTGTGCACTCACATTAAGTTCTACAGCTAATAGGCCATATATATATATATATATATATAACCTAAGACCTCAACCAACTACCAATTGCTGTCTGCACTTCAAAGAAACCTTACTTTTTAGACTGAAAAAAACAGGGCACAATTAAATAAACTTGGGATATGTTTGAAAGATCCAAGAATCAGTTGAAACTAATAACGGCATTTGGATGAAAATAAGTATTTATGACAGCGATAAAAACAAATGAACTTTTCTTCTAAAAACCATATCAAAATTGAAATAACTTTTTCTTTCAAAAATTTTTTCCTACTTAAATTTCTCTTAAACTAACTTTTCGTTATATCATTATAATCCTTTTTAACCAAACTAAGCTTATAAAATCCTATTTAAATATATGTGTGTGTGTGTAATTACTTTTAACCCAACTTCAACTTACAAAATTCAATCAGGATAGAAGTAACGTTTGTGAACATTAATCCTATTCCAAAGAAGCACGGTGCAGGACACTGGCTTGTCTGTGTTGTCTTCATTACTTTGACCATATTGATGATAGAACAAGAATTTTTTTTACTTCAAAGTGTCCAGCATGTATAGCTAAACCAACGGACACTTAGAAACTAATTAAACCTAACACAAGATGTCTATAAGTTTCTCTCTCAAGTTAACTCAAACTTCTAACCTAAAACTGAATTTCCTCTCTTTACTTATTTACAAGGCTAAAGAATAGAGCTAGAGCCCAAATTTATCGTTGTTGCATCTATGATTAATTAACAGGAAACTATCATGGATCTTTGAACGTCGCATAAACTCCATTTTGGTTTGAAGAAACTAAGCTAGCCAATTACCTTAAGTTATCAAACAGTACCTTCATGATGTAAACTGAATATAACAACACTGTTATTCTTCCTTGGATAAGCCCAATGTATTATCGTTGGTAACAATAACTAATCCTCTTGTACCATAAACTTCCAAAGGGTTTTAGCGTTGGACATGAACCCTTTTCATACACATCATTAGAGATCGAAACCATAACTAGATACCTAAAAAACCCAGCTCAGCGGAAGTTGAGCTATGCGTTGTAGTTGTTCTTCCCCTCTGATCTTGAAAAAGAATTGAACCAGAAAACCAAACCCCATAAAATTTGGGTCACAGCCGGTTACAGAAACCATCTTACTACTTACTGGCAAGGACTTTGGCTTTTTGTCACTCCAATGAAGTCCATGCCATCGTTATTCGTTACCTTAATACCACTTTGTTCTTGAACATTAGTCACTGATTAGATAGGTTTTTGGAGGCTGAATGGCCCAAACATATGTAAAACCAAATCCAAACACTGTTAAAAAGATCGCTTTACGAACTAAGTATCACTCTGTTCTTGAACATTAGTTACTGATTAGATTGGCTTTTGGTGGCCGAATACTTTTCCCTTCCTCTCTTGAACCAAACATGTGCTAAAACCAAAACCAAAGACGGTGTAAAAGATCAATTTCAATTTATTAACAGCAATTGAAAAAAGATACTAAATTTACAGAATAAAAGACACCAATCGTAGCGACAAAACAATGGACAGAGTCATGCTAGCGTAGAGACATCAAAACCCTGATTTGACGTTGTCTCCTGGCGGCCACATCGGCGGGAACAACGAGTACAGTTCGGAGTTGTTGCATGAAACTCTGGTAAACTTCTTCGGCAGAGTTTAAAAGCATCTTAGCCAGCTCGCTCGGTGTAACTTCAGAGGGGCGCTTTTTCTTCGGCGCAAGAGGAGAATGCGAGTCTTCCGGCGGCGAAGTTTCCATCATCAATGTTTTGAATCTGAACAAAGAAAAGAAGAAGAAGTGATCGGTTGAAGCTTTGATGGCAGATTGATGAATTTAGGGAAACCCCAGTAGAGATGAACGGATCAGTAATGGGTTAGAGGCACGAACGATATAGGTTTCGAATTTCGCGCACAATGGCGCTGCTTCAACGGCCCTCTGTTTTCTTATTCGACACAAAAAAGCGCCTTTTTTCTCTTTACATGTGGTTAATTTCTTTGCATTATATTTATACGTATAGGGATAGATATAGGTATAGATATGGAAAGATGACGACAGTGTTACTAATATATTGATATAATATCAGAAGAATTACTATAAAATTCCATGCAAGAGAATTAATATCAGACAGGTCTCAATAAGTTGTCAATGCGAGTAACTTGAGTTGTCAATGGTAGCTGCTTGAGTTGTCAATGAGACATTTCTGATAATAATTCTCTTGCATGGGACTTTATAGTAATTCCCTCTATAATATCTGTCTAAGCACCCTTTTAATGAAGTTTTCGTTTCCTTTACTTGACTTTGTCAATATTCTCCTCTCCAGAGATAACTATTTTCTTAATTTGCTGTTCAATTGGTTAAGAAAATTGGCTCATGATGATACTTTAATTATCTTGAAGTATTTCAGTGAGATATAAAAAAAAATATTGATATAATATAAGTATGTTATTAGTGGTTAGTTATGAGTCACAACATTTTCTGAATTTTATTATTAGATATTTAAACAATCAATTAACTTAATTTGGGATTCATGGTTACCCTTTTAATACAAGTATCTCCTTTCAAGAATCCAAAACAAGATCCAAAATGACATAGGTGAACTATGTGTTGGTTGCTTTCACTCTAAGGGTTTGTTTGCCAATCAATTCTCAAAATCACTTTCACGCAAGCCGAGACAAAACTCTCTCACATACATACCTCGGATTATGTGAAACCAAGGTTTGAAACCTAGGTTTTATTACTTCTCAAACAAACCCTAAGTGACATGAAAAATTTGTTGCACTAGACAGTTTAAAATATATTAATTCACTTTATATTTAAGAGAATGAAAAATAATATTTTCTAATGGTTTCATTAAAATTAAAAATTTTGCTTATATTTAGAAATGGAGGGAGCATTTCTATATATTAAAATTTTCATTAAAATTTTACAAATAAACATGATATTTGTGCCATCCTAAACTAATTTGGTTCAGTTGCGATGACGTGATATAAACATGTTTACGTCCATTAAGATAAAATTTAACTCATATACCCATTTTACGTTGAAAAAATAATTTTCACCGTAAACTTCTTTAACTGTACACACGTCGGTCTAGTGCTTTTAAGCACTCTAAGTCGTTCTATTGAGGATTTTCATGGATATGTCTCCATTCATAGATGGGGTTTGGATTATCAGCTCAATCATAGCTTTTGGGTATGAGATTGTTCATGGATTTTCTACAGACTAGTGGTGTATCATTAACTCGCTTCATTCCATTAAATGTTGATGAACTCTGAAAAAGCTTCATTTTTATGAACTCTTTGGTGATTTTTTTACATTTTGCTCATGTCTCCATGTTACATTTTTACATGTCTTGGCTTGGGATTTTTTTGGGTTAAGGCAAAACTTTAGAAATTAAGTTTTGCATTGTTAGTTTAAAGAGTGTTAAAGTTAACACAATTTTTTTAAAATAGCAGAACTTTAGTAAGTCCATTGAATTGATCCAAAAGTCTACTATAAAGTTGATGAAAGAACAAACAAGTCTCACATTAGATACATGTTACTAATAAGCGTATGGTTGGATTGATAATGATATCTAATTAGTATATAAAGGTCTCGGGTACGAGTATTGGATGTAATAATACTAAAATTTATTGGGAGAGATTACCACTGAAGGATCCCACATCTGTTAGATCGGATTAGTCAGTTACTTGAATACCTTGTAAGTTGTTTGAATACCTTGTAATAAGGTTCACAAAAAATTCCCCTTATCAAATTGTCAAAGGCATATAAAGAAAGAAGAGATGCATGTTTGAGGCAATTTAATTCAGCTTTTAAAATTCATGACTTTCAAAAGATCATATACTTTCACACTCATTAAAACTTAATTATGTTCAGACACTTTCATAGAAAAAAAAATTTGTTGTTAAAATTACCCATTGACCCTTTTTTTCGTGTGAGTATATTATTTAATCAAATTCTTAGGTTCTCACAAATAAAAAAAAAAGTAAATAGCCTATCACCAAAAAAAAAAAAAAGGAAATAGCCATATTGGGGAAAAAAAAGTAAGTAACCACTATTTTTCCTCAATTCCACTGGCGAGTGACATATCCCTAACATCAGGCAGCGAAGCAGAATGGCCACCATTTCTGCTTCGAGGTCGCTTCTCTTCTCCCATCCAGCCAAGCTCTTCCTCTTACCATTCAAACCCTCGCCTTCCCCCTCCTCTTTTTCTTCCAATCTATCTACCTCCCTTCGTCTACAATTCACTAGGGCTACCTGCAGCCTCCAAATCTCGCCTTCTGCCTCTGACCGCCAGCATCCAGTGCTTCGCCGCAATGTCGTCGAAATCCTCGAGGAAAGAGGCCTACTTGAGTCCGTTACCGGCGATGCTCTCAGAACGGCTTGTTCGGACCCCGCTGCTGGACCCCTCAAAGTCTATTGTGGTTTTGACCCCACGGCTGAGAGCTTACACTTGGGTAACCTTCTTGGGTTAATCGTGCTCTCTTGGTTCCGTCGATGCGGCCATAAAGCTGTTGCTCTAATCGGAGGCGCCACTGCTCGTATAGGAGATCCGTCTGGGAAGACCCTCGAGAGACCTGAACTTGCTGCCGATACTCTGGAGAACAACACTATAGGTATTAGCAACACTATTAGAAGAATTCTGGGTGGTACTCAAAATATGTACTTGAATGCGAATTCCAATCTCGACGATTCTTCCCTTGTGATTTTGAATAACTACGATTGGTGGAAGGAGTTTAGTTTACTGGATTTTCTGAAACGAGTGGGTCGATATGCCAGGGTGGGTTCAATGATGGCCAAAGAAAGTGTGAGGAAGAGGTTGGAGTCAGAACAAGGAATGAGCTATACAGAGTTCACTTACCAGTTGTTGCAAGGCTACGATTTCTTATATTTGTTCCAGAACGAAGGTGTTAATGTTCAAATTGGGGGCAGTGATCAGTGGGGTAACATAACTGCTGGGACTGAGCTAATTCGAAAAATATTACAGGTCGAGGGTGCCTATGGCTTGACATTTCCTCTTCTCTTGAAAAGCGATGGTACCAAATTTGGTAAATCAGAGGATGGTGCTATTTGGTTATCCCCTGCCTTTTTGTCTCCCTACAAATTTTACCAGTATTTTTTCTCTGTTCCAGATGCTGATGTGATCAGGTTTATGAAAATTCTTACCTTTTTGGATATTGAAGAGATAGACGCTTTGGAGAGAGAGATGACCAAACCTGGTTATGTGCCTAATACCATTCAACGGAGGCTTGCTGAAGAAGTTACCCGTTTCGTTCATGGGGAAGATGGGTTAGATGAAGCTCTTAAGGCAACAGAAGCCTTGAAGCCAGGATCTCAGACAAAGTTGGACTGGAAAACTATTGACGGGATTGCTGAGGATGTTCCCTCTTGCTCTTTAGCTTATGATGAGGTTTTGAATTTGTCTTTGGTTGATCTGTCAGTTTCTGCTGGTTTGTTTGACAGCAAATCTGCTGCGCGCAGAATGTTGAAGCAAGGAGGTATTTACTTGAACAATAACCGAGTAAACAAGGAAGACAAGAGAATAGAGGCTGTAGATATAGTGGATGGAAAAGTTCTTCTTTTATCTGCGGGCAAAAAGAACAAGGTTCTGGTGCGAATAGCGTGAACAGTTTTGGTTGATATTAGTAGGCTGTTATTTGCCTTGTATACGTTTTACATGCATATGTAACCTCCATTAAACTACTGTTAATTATCTTTTTGTATGCTGCATACATCTTCAATTACTTCCATTATTGGAACTGCAAACTTTTTTTCTGGAGTGCCCATTATTCTGATATAAACCATACTTGGGTTCAGAGCATTGAGGTGAAGACCAGTTAAACAAATTTGTGTTTTCATAGGCTTTTAATGCATCTGGCAGATTAGGGTCAATCTAGGAGCAGGTATTAGAACATGAACCATCTCTTTGTTGCACTTAAGCAATACATTGGTGAAAATATTCCCATGGGAACTTGCTCTTCGAGAGACAAAACCATGTTACTGATCTTCTCCCACTCTTGCTTTTGCAGCTAATCCACTTTGTGATTCCTGTTTTCACTAGTTACAACCTATTCAGTCCTGTTTTCACTCTTTGCTTGTTAACTATAGTTCTTGATGGCAGGTACAGGTTGCTATGGATGGATCATTCTAATCCATGAGAAAATTTTTTCAACAGATAAAATTATGCCAAAACTGTTTTCAAGATCAAAATTTGAACAAGAAAAAGGAAGTCACGTACGGCGTAACTAGCATTGTTACTTGCTTGAATGTTGAGAAGCCATTGACACGTAATAGCCCCATTATCAATGCTAATAGCCTAATAATAATAACAATAGTAATAATAATAATTATTATTATAATTCTTCTTCTTCTTCTTCTTCTTATAATTATTATTATAATTATTATTATTATTATTATAATATACTTAGCATAAATCAACAATATTTCCCCTTGCAGAACGAGGTAATCACAGATGAACCTGGGGTAGGGTACCCCGTCCATGAACTAAGAACAGATGAATCTGGAGGAGATTTTACTTAATGCTAATAATAATGAACTCAGTTTGCCAGCGTTGAAAAATTTAGGGCCCCTAGACTGCAACCGTGACTGTTGCTGGGTGCCTGAAGTAAGAACAGATGAATCTGGAGGAGATTGTAGTTGATTAACATGTGAGGTAACCACAGATGACTTGCGCTACAGAAGTAGGTAGGCTTGAAATTTCATTTCGATGCTCAGATTCGTGCTTTTAGCGAAATAGGATCTGACTCCTCTGACTCACCTTGCGAAGGAATAATTGATCAGTGAAAGAAGTGACAGAAGTTCTACATTTTTAGTTGATAGGTGAAAGTAATTTGTCCGGTTTAATTAATTTTTTAAGTAGTTGGCTTTTCTGCAGTGATCTCTAATCTCACCCCCATATTCTGTGAGAGGCTTCAAGTTGCCCATCTTGATCATGGAAGCCCATGACTTTTGGCAACAAGGATCGACGTGACGTGACGACCTTCTCTTCTACTTGGGGTCCTCTATTGCAGCTTCACATGTCGCCACATCTTGTGCATCGCAAGCTTTCCAAATGCGATCTAAATCCCAAATGAGGAGGAAGAACAAGAATACACAGTACAGATGGAGACAAGTACTTACAAAACAGTAGCAATTATTTTCCTGTTTGTTTTTTAATTTATTGTATATGTGTTTCATGAGTAAGGAGTAGGATAAAGCAAGTTTAATGATCAAATTCAGACTCAAAACAAAAACATTAAACTTAACTATGCCTAAATCATCATGTTTCGAAAGCAATTATTACTAGGCAGAATGATAAAAAGAGATTCTGGAAATTGTAAAATTCCAAATCAATTTTTTATCATTTTTATAAGGTATTAACTTTTGATAAATAATTCACAATTTATTTTATAGTACATACTTGATTTGGGATTTTGCATTTTTCAAAATCCTTTTTTATCATTTTCCCTTCTTATTATAACCAAAACTCCAGAATCGTTATTGTCTATATACATTCAACCGGTCAACAATATAAGTTTAGCTTTTTTCCCAATACAACTCAAAGTATTCTCGGGTCATTCTAGATTTGAGATTAATCTTTAAAATTGGCGTTTTAAGGGTAGTAATGAGAATACAGGTCAATCCACCGGTTGAAGGCCAATCCGTCTCAACTTGCGGGTTAGGAGAGACGGGCTAAAAGAGCCCCCCAACGGGCTATTATTTTATCAGCCCAAATCTACCATTATTTGGCAGGCTGGCTCAGATTCAACCCGTATTCCTATTACTATATTAAGATTGAAGTCATATCAACACATTGGCCAAAAAAAAAGAGAGAGAGGTCATATCAACACATGTATCTGCCAAAATTTGAACTTATATTATTCTTTTCACAGGTTGAGATTTCACATCATCATAACTCAACCAATAACTTATTGGTGCAAGAGTTTAGTTTAACCACCTTACTTGGAGGTAAGAGGATGAAAATATTAATTAGAAGATAGTTGTAGCATTATATATGTAAATAATTTGTAAAGCTATTCAAGTATGCTGAATAAAAGTAAAAAAAGAAATACAAAAGTCAACGCTGCATAATTATAATGAATTAAATACTTATAAACTTTCATTGTAGTATAGAAGGACAAATGAAAAAAATAAATATTAAATGTTCTAGAGATTATGAAACTGGACTTTGACTGAAAAAATGTATATTGCTAATCAGAGCTTTAACTACAAAATAGTTAATTCAAAATGATTCCATGTGAGGAGTAATTAATAGAGTTGAAGAAGTGAGCTGTCCACGTGGGTGTGAAGGGGGAAGCAAATCAGCTGTAAACCAGAGGATCACAGCTCTGTTATTGTTAATTAGCAAACGTCCATGTGACATCTTTAATACGTAAATGAATCTTAAAGGGAACAAAATTATTATATGTTTCATCATAATCAGATCCAAATACTGGTTTTTAATTTATATCTCGGAATCTCCACAGCCCTTTAATTAAAATTATCTTTTTCTACCAATCTTATGAGAAATACTTACATACTTTCGGAATGATACGTTACCCAAGCTCTGCCAAATGAAAATATTTCAAGTATCACTTATTGTATATGGAAAAAGAGAAATAAGTAGAAGAAATTTATGGCATATTAGATTCACAATAAGGGACATTTGAAATTTTTTTCATTTAGTAGAACATAGATAATTTGACACTCTGATAGTATATAAGTATTTATCCAATCTTATATTTGGTCAACCCCGCACCCAAAAAAACGCTTCCGCGTTAGTCCTTGATATTTTATGCATTTTGTCAATTATTAATTCTTCTCTGATTTTATTTATTATAAATCACTTTTGATATATTTGACACAGATTAAAAAAAAACTTCAATTTCATTAATTGAAGTTTAAAAGAACATAATTTCCTTAAAAGTTTTTACAGAAAAACTATGGACATTAATAATTTTTCTGAGAAAGAGAGAATATCACCCCGGAAATTGTAAAATCATCGCAATATTGCTTATTGCATCGTAAACCCAATATCGACCATATGTGTGGGCTAGAATACTGTTCTCATTCCAACACTGTCCTAAATTTTTTTTTTG